>JAOSBO010222532.1:0-14896 GCA_027563915.1 Erythroxylum rotundifolium | reverse complement strand
TCATTTCATTTACAAACCGGTGGACCCATTTATGTCTGCCCCACCACCCAATTTCAAAGGAATTAGGCCACTTAACGGAGGAGTGAGATCTTCTGTATCCACTACTCTTTACTAACTCTATTTCACGCGATTTTATTTATACATTTTTGTGAGTCTTATATGCGTCTCATATATTTGTATGCATGAGATCGAATAGAACATAGTTGATACAAGGTAGTGAATACAAAGAATCTGATTTCCTGAGTGGATGAAAGAGGAGTGAAGGCTCAAAGTGCCTGGAAATTTGCAAAGATCTTTTTAGGTCATATGAATAAAAAGAATTCCATAAGACAACAGACAGTAAAAGGAAGCTAAATGAATGGTGTGTCAAGATTACAACTTGTCACGTTCCTGGGCGTTGGTTGGCTGGTCCAGCAGCTGGTGACGCAAATGAATTTAGACTTTTACCACACTGTCGTGCTGAATCTGATCATTCAGCTATATAATAGTATTTTGATATCAGGCTTTTGGGGATTACTTGATGCCCCTCAAACATGAGAGAAATGAAAATCATTTCTAGCTAATAGGCAAGTGTTACGGGTGTAACCGTACAAGAGTGTCACACTTCCTTCTTCTTCTTCTTTTCAATGTTTTTAGCAATTACATGTAATTAAAATATAATTAATTAAATACAATTAATTAATTAAAATAATATTAAAATATAATTAATTAATTAAAATAATCTAACAATATAATTAATTAAAATTTATTTAATTAATTATAATATAATTGTTTAAAATAATATTACATTACATGGTGATTAATTAATTACAATATAATTAATTAATTAATCACAATCTAATTAATTAATTATATTTTTCTCTTTTTTGGAAATTAAATAGAACCAATTAAAATATATTAAAATTTGATGTAAAACAAAAATTTAACAAATTTTTATTTCTCAATATTTTTAACAAACTAACTATTATTAATAGTAATGGTAATTATTCATTCGTTATAACCAACCACCATAATCATATTTATTCTCATTCCTTTCTATATTCATTTTCATTCTTATTACCATTACTCATTTGAACTAGGCACTACTTCATTCTCTTTAATTGAATTGCAATTGGATGTAAAAAGGTTTACTAACCTGACGCGGATTATCCGAAAGACCTTGAACTTGAAGTTTTTTAATATTAGATAATATATTTTCTCTTATTTAAATTTAAGGAAAGTCTAGACATAAAATATTATATAGTGATTTGTTCATAATTATTTCTATCTTTTGAATAGTTTGAAAATATGTTTATTATTTTATCCGAACAAGATATATCATACAAAAGTATATAATTATGAATGAATGAAAATGAAGTCGGGACTATGAAGAGCCCAAGTGAAAGTTGCTTTTAATAGCAAGGTATACACAGTGACACTCCTCTCTTGTGCACTCAAGAGAAGAGAGTTGGAACTCAAAATTGTTTGCTTAGAACTAGGGATAATTGAGAGAAAAAGAAGTCGATGTGTTTATTAATACCTAATAGGATAGGAGAGAGGACCATATTGTGGAGAAGACAAACTACTCACTCAACCCCTCATCCTTAACTGAAGTAGCAGAATTAGGAGAGAATTTAAAAGAGACGTTACAGATAAGATCAAGAATCAAACACGTGGATTAGACACTTTCATTGATTGAAAAAACAAATGCATGAGGCTCAAATATACCACGCACGCATCATACGCACAAGCCAAGCCAACCGGACGGATGAACAGACAGCGTCGTATAAACTAGCAATGTGGGACAAGCTCAATAAGAAAAAGAGATAAAACTAAGTCCCAAAGCCATTGTATTACCAACAACCCCTCACTAATATAATGGTGAAAATAAAGCATAGTTCTGAACAGCTAGGTTTGACACTTAAGTGCTAGTTTCTTTCAATTAAACTAACACATAGTGAATTTGGGCGCTCCTCTCACCTAGTAGGTGAACAAGTCTTGAACTTATAGGCTCAAGGATTGACCCAAAGACACACATCTTACCTCATAACAAAATGAGTTCCGCGATCAATACAACAACATGTTAGCCAATAATAACCTCGGGACGTTCATGAATGCTCTAAAAAGACTGCCCTTGTCTTTCATAGAAGGAGGCCAATCCTTCATATTCACATAGATGATTTCATCAAGTCTGTCTCCATGTAGACCACCTTCAAGGGCTACGGAATCATTAAGAGCTCGCAAGCTCATCCTTATATCTGTCAAAGTGGTGGAACCATCAAATCTGTCTTACAAGGACCACCCATCAATTTAGGCTATTGATCCATCAAGAGCACATAGCTCAATCTTAATGTACACGGGTCATAGAAATGGGAAAGATGTGTACAAGTGTGAGTATTTCATGGCTTCGTTTGACCTACAAATGGGTATCCACTATGAGTTCCTCACCTAATAGGGCTTAAATCCCATTCCCCTCGATGAATCTAAGACTAGTTTTGTACTTAGTCCTTTAGTCAACGAATTAACCGAATTCCTCTCAGATTGAACATAATCCATAGAAATTGCTCCATTAGAAATCAACATTCTCATAGCTTTATGCCGAATGTGTATATGCCTCTTTTTACCATTGTAAGTAGCATTTTTAGTAATACTGCCAATGTACAGAAACTGCAGGAGTGGGTTTTTCTATCACAGGTATATCAGATAGTAAAGACCTCAACCACTCAACCTCCTCACCTGCTAAGTCTATCGCAATAAACTCAAATTCTATGGTAGATCGTGCAATCACAGTCTGCTTAGCAGATTTCCATGATATAGCAACTCCTCCTAGTGTTAATAAATATCCACTAGTATAGCTCACCTCATCATTATTAGTTACCCAATTGGCATCACTATATCCCTCTAACATAATAGGATATCCCATAAAGTGCAAAACCCAATCCATAGTTCCTCTATCATATCTCATCAACTGTGTAAAAGCATTCCAATGCTCACCACCAGGGTTATGAGTGTACTAACTAAGTCTACCAATAGCATAAGCAATATCAAATTGAGTATATCATCAAGAACATCAAACTCCCAATAATCTTAGCATATTCAGTTTGAGACACATTTTTATCCAAATTCTTACATAAGTGTATACTAGGATCATAAGGGGTTCTTATTGGCACAACATCATAACTATTTAATTTCTTTAAGATTTTCTCCACATAGTGAGGTTGACACAAGATAAATTATCACAAGTTTTAGTGACTTTTACACCAAAAATCACATCAACCTCACCTATATCTTTCATTTCAAACAAAGAGGATAAGAAACATTTAGTTTCATTCACAACATCAATACATGTACCAAAGATTAACATGTCATCAACATAAAGACATATTTTCACACAATCAGATCCAAACATCTTTGAGTACACACATGCATCAGATCCATTAACTTTAAAACCAAAACTAAGTATGGTTTCATGAAATTTCAAATACCACTGAGTAGGTGCTTGTTTAAAGCCATACAAGGACTTCTTAAGCCTACATACGTTATTGTTTTGTCTAGGAATGACATAACCAAGAGATTGTTCCACATAGATTTCCTCAGTCAAATCGTCATTCAAGAAAGCATTTTTCACATCCATTTGATGCACAGTCAACTTATAGATCGAAGCTAATGCAAACAATGCATGTATAGTGGCAATTTTAGTGACAGGAGAATAAGTACAGAAGAAGTCTATACCATCCTTTTGAGTATAAGCCTTAATCACGAGTCTAGCCTTAGACCTTTCTACAGTACCAACAGTTCTGAGTTTCCTTTTAAGGATCCATTTGCACCCAATAGCCTTAGCCCCTTTAGGCAAGCCTACTAATTCCTAAGTATAGCGAGAAATAATGGAATCTAGCTCACTCTTTATGACATCTTTCCAGAAACTAGAATCTATAGATTTCATAGCCTCATCATAGGTCTTAGGTTCATCCTCAATAATATGAAGACGTACTACCACCTCATCAATTTAATCCAAACTATCTTTCTCATAGAGTTCAACAAGGAAGGTAGTAATAAAATGAAGACCAAAACTAGTTTCTATTCTACATCTTTCACTTCTCCTTGGTTCTACATTCACATCATCATGCAACGTATTAGGAGGAGGTAAAGACATATATGAAGAAGACGCACTTGTAGAAGTAGATGCAGAAGGATGCATATCTAAGGATGTATTAATTTTCTTTAAAGGAAACACATTTTCAAAGAATTCAGCGTTTCTAGATTCAAATAAAGTACGATCTTTCAATCGCATGAATATATAAGTAGCACTATTTTGAGTATAATCAATAAAGTCAACATCTTCAGTCTTAGATCCAACATTCTCACATTGAAAAGAAGGCAAACCTACTTTAGCTAAACAGCCCCACACTCCCAAATATTTTAAGTTCGGTGCATAGCCTTTCCATAACTCATAAAAGGTCTTTTGTGATTTCTTATGAGGCACTCTATTAAGGATATAGTTCGCACTAAGTGTTGCCTCCCCCCACATTTCAGTAGGTAACCTAGAACTAACAAGCATTGCACTCATCATGTCCTTAAGGGTTCAATTTTTCCGTTCAACTATCCCATTTTTTTACAGGGTTCGAGGACCAGACAGTTCATGAATTATGCTCTCTTTCTCAGATACTTCTTTTCAGGAATTAGTACCGTACTCTCCACCACGATTGGACCTAACTTGTTTGATTTTATGGTCCAATTGGTTTTTTACTTCTACCTTATAAATCAAGAGCATCTTTTCAACCTCATCTTTTGTTCTTAGTAAATAAAACTTGCAATACCTCGAATGATCATCAATAAAGATGATATAATAGTGCTTACCACCCCTGCTCTCTGTGTTCTTAAAGTCTACTAAGTCTGTATATACAAGCTCAAGCAATTCGGTTTGTCTCTCAGTCATAAATTTAAATGGTTTCTTAGCAAATTTCTCCTTAACACAAATTTTGCACTTCTTGTCATCATTCTTCGACAGATTAGGAATAAGGTTCAAAGCTTACATGCGTTTCAAAGAACTAAAATTTACATGTCCTAATCTACCATGCCAAATATCATAAGACTGAATAATATAAGCAGAAGTAGAAGTTTTATAAGCACCATAATCAACAATGGCTTCAGCCTCTAATATATACAAGTTACCTGCATATAACCCTTTCCCATAAACTCATCATTACGATTAAGAATAACCCTCAAGTTCTTAATGCGAGTTTCTATGCCTGCTTTATCAAGACATAAAGAAGAAATCAATTTCTTACGAAGGGAGGGGATATAGTAAACATTTTGAAGTTGTAAAACTTTTCCAGAGTTTAGCTTGAGCTTTACCATCCCTTTACCAAGCACCTCCATGGCACTTTTATTTCCCATGTAGACCTTTTCTTGACTTATAGCACTTTCAAAGTTAGTAAACAGACCATGGTTAGCACAAAAATGCTTGGTAGCACTGCAATCCACAATCTATATATTCCGATCGTGAAGTTAACTAGATTGCACTCAATCACTATAGCAATAATTAAGTCTTAGGTTTCAGTGACGTTTTCTTTGCGTCTTGAACTTCTTGTCAACCCTCTGGTCACACTAAAAAGACTTGTGTCCAAGCTTGCCGCAAGTATGGCAAGCATAGCAAGTGACAACATTTTAGTTCCTCTTCTTCTAGATTTTCCCATGTTTTTGGAACTTTCCTTAGATGTTTGGTTGCTTGCCTTTGTTTCTCTTCACATTAGCTTTAAACCTATCATCTTCGGAACCACTAGAAGATTCAACAATGTTAGCCTTAATAGGAACTTCATTAACAGATGAAGAACCCTTATCTTTGAGGCGATTAGCCTCTTCGATCTTCATGTGTGAGATTAGCTCCTGCAGTGTCAAATCACGCTTCTTGTGTTTAAAATGGTTTTGTTGGAGTTACAAGAGTGAACTCGGCATCAACAATCTTGGGTGAATCAGTGAAAAAAACATAGTCAATTTCGAGTTGCTCGAAATGGATTAGCATCCTGTTGGACCACCTCTTGTAGTTCGCACCGTCAAGGGTTTTAAGATTGTTGATATTAGGAAGGAGTTTCAGTTGATTGGTGGTAACCATTCGTATTGTTACGGTGATACGAAATTGCTTCTAAATTGTTATCAAAGGATCATTGGAAAGTAATAAAATATAAGGCCGAAATCGAGATGAATAAATGAACGTAGGAAGAAAACCATGTCATGGATAAGGACCATTAACTTAGAAGCAATTTCGTCCTCGACTATGGTGCAATCAACTGCTTAGACGTTGTTCCCCAAGTTTTACATGGTGACATTCCTCTCTCGTGCACTCAAGAAAAGAGAGTTGGAACTCAAAATTGTTTGCTCAAAACTAGGGATAATTGAGAAAAATAGAAGTTGATGTGTTTTTTAATACTTGATACGATAGAAGAGAGGACGATATCATGGAGAAGATAAATGACTCACTCAACCCCTCATCTATAACTGAAGCAACAAAATTAGGAGAGAATTTAAAAAAGACGTTATGGATAAAATCAAGAATCAGAAACGTGTATTAGATACTTTCACTGACTAAAAAAACAAATGCACGAGGTTATGGTGTTAGGTTCGTACAGAAGAGAAGTTTTAGGAAAGAACCCTTCAAAATCTGCTTCAAATGTCTTGGAACTTCGAAGCGAGATGATTAGACTGATGAAGTTGAACACCAGAAAGAAAAAAAAACCACCTGTCTTTAAGTTTGACACCACTAAGAAATCATAAGACGAGATCCTTTGTCTACGCTTACTCTTTCTAACTCTTTCCAATTAATAAAACGTTATAGTTTTCGCTTATATTTTAAGCAATCAGTCATTTAAACGGGCGTGACACCAGCTCATAGGTGTGACATTTAAGTCACACCCGTGAGTCTTTTTTATTTTTATTATTTTAATTTTAATTATACTAATATTAGTTTAATATAATAAAATAAAATTTTAATTTTAATTATGGTACTATTATTTTATAAATAAATTAAAATTAAAATGATAAAAAATTTAAAAATTGGTTTGTATCACGGGTGTGACTATGACACATTTTTCCATTTTTTGTTTTTATTTTTATTTTTATTTTTTAATAAAATTTAATTTTAAAAACTGATTAATTTATTTAAATTATTTATTTAATTTATAAATTAAATTTTAATTTTAATTATGAAACTATTAATTGTATAAAGTTAAAATTAAAATAATTAAAAACAAAAAATAATAATGAATTTGTATCACAAGCATGACACTTAAGTCAGGACCATGACGCAAATTCTTTTTTTAATGTTTTTTAGCTTTGAATTTTTAAATAAAATTTATGAGATAAATTTTAAATTTTAATTAATTTATTAAATTTTTTTAATTAATTAATTTATAAACTATAGAAAAATATTAAATTAAATTTAAAAAATTGATTAATTATATTATTATTATTATTATATTAGCCCGCATGCATATTAATGCAATATTAAACATCTTGTATGATAAATTTTTTTTCTACAAAGAATACTTGTAAAATCCAAATAAATTATAAAATATATTTGGAATAATTTATTTTGATTTTAACAACTTAGTTAATTGATTAATTTACTAAAAATGTTAATTAATTTATAAATTATATAATTTTATACATAAATACTAAACAACTAATTTTAATAAACAGTTGATTTATCAAACACCTTTAATAAACAACTGATGTTATCCACTGATCAAGTCAACTGATATAATCAGCTATCAATTGTTATTGAGGTTTCTATTGTCAATGCACAAGCTACGACTTCCATCTTGTTTTGGAATCGGTGCCCCAACGCTTTGATGGCTTGATGTAACCTGCGTCAATAAGATCCTTGAGCTGCCTTTTTAGTTTCGATAGTTCAAAATCATTCTATATGGTGAAAATGCTGGCAGGCTATCGGCACCAGCTCGATCTAGTGGTCTACTGCGCGTCTAGATGGAAGTGCCTTTTGGCAATTGCTCCAGCATGATATTTGCAAACTCGTTGAACATTTGCTCAACCGATCAGATCCGTTGGGTAGTGGATTGCCTGCTCCTTGTATGAGACTAGAATCTGCTTTTAACCTAGAACCTTAACTCCTGTCGCCCTTTAACAACCTATCCCCAACTCTTGCGTTGGCCCCATTACTCACTCTACCTATAAATCCCTAAATGCTCGGTAGACCACCGGATCGAACTGAAGTCGATAGCTTGCCAACATTTTTGCTATGTAGAATGATTCTCAACTATCAGAACTAAAAAGGCAACTCAAGGATTTTATTGACACAGGCTACATCAGGTCACAAAAAGTTGGGACATTAGTTCCAAAGCATGACGAAAGTCGTAGCCTGTGCATTGACTATAGAAACTTCAACAATAGCTGATAGCTAATTATATCAGCTAATTTGACTAGTGAATATCATCGGCTATTCATTAAAGATGTTTAGTAAAATTAGTTGTTGAGTGCTTACATTTAAAATTCTATAATTTATAAATTAATTAAATATTTTAGTAAATTAATCAATTAAAATAAATTGTTAAAATCAAAATAAATTATTCCACATATATAATATATTGTATAATTTGTTTGTATTTCACAAGAGAAAAAAATTTATCATACAAGATGTTTAATATTACATTAATATGCATGCGGGCTAATAATAATAATAATAATAATAATAATAATAATAATAATAATAATAATAATAATAATAATAATAATAATAATAATAATCAAATTTTAAATTTAATTTAATATGTTTTCTATAGTTTTTAAATTAATTAAACAATTTTAATAAATTAATCAAATTTTAAATTTTAAATTTTTTATCTTATAAATTGTATTAAAAATAAAAATAAAAATGAATTTGTGTCTGACATAGTGAAAGTAGTTAGGTAGAGATTTTAGGTTAATCTTGGAACCAAATCGAAGCATAAAACATAGGATTTAATCAACAAGAGAAGGACAATCTCTCTCAGGAAAATTTCTTGCAAAAACTTTATTAAAGTAATGTTTTCTGGTCTTCTAAAACATCTGTTAACCCTTCTTTTTATACCCCTAATGTGGCATATGAGAGTCCTAATTCTAGTGTGAAAAAGATTAATTAAAATCCTTTTCTAAAGCTAACTTATTTTAGCTGTCTTGCTGTACAAGAAAATCTCCCTAACTAGAAAACTTAAAATAAAATAAAACATAAACAAATCCTAATAGAATGGATAACCAAAAACAAATCTTAATGGAATGGGTAAACAGAAACAAATCCTAATAGGTTTATAACAACAAAACAAATTCTTATAGGTTCAGTCCTATATTAGTCCCCTCTATTTGAAAAGAAATCGACCTCGAGTTGTCATTAGGATAGAACTCTTCTTCTCCATAAAAATCATCGATATCAACAACATTAAAAGTCTTTGAAATTCCTGTCTCTTCAGGCAGATTGATAAAATAAGCATTGTCATTGATTTTATGTAGTATCTCATAAACACCATAATTCTGCGGCTTCAATTTGTTGTAGGTTCCAACAAAGAATCTTTCTTTTCCTAAGAAAATTATCACTTTGTCACCTTCTTGGAAAGTTTTAGACTTTCTGTGTTTGTCAACTTTTTCTTTATATTTGGCATTAGTTCTTTCAAGTCTCTCTCGAACCTCCTCTTGCATAGTCTTCACTTGTTTGGCCATATTTCCAGCTGCTATGCTTAAGTTTGGTAACCTTGGAAGTTTTATCAGATCAACAGAACTCTTTGGAACTTTCAAGTATACCAAGGAAAATGGTGATCTACCGATAGCACTATGGACAACACTATTGTAGGCAAACTCAGCTTGAGCTTAAGCTAAATCCCATTGCTTAGGCTTGCCTCCACAAATACTCCTCAATAAATTTCCAAGAGTCCTATGAAGTGACTCAGTCTAACCATGTGTTTGTGGATGAGCAGTGCTACTAAAGTTTAAAGAAGTATCAAACATCCTCCACAAAGTTCTCCAAAAGTGACTAAGAAATTTTGAATCTTGGTCAAATGTAATGGATTTAGGAATTCCATGCAATCTTACCACTTATTTAAAGAACAGTCTTAGCCACATTAGATGCATTGGCAATCTTCTTACATGTAATGAAATGCACCATCTTGGAAAATCTATCAACCACGATAAAAATATAATCAACCTCCCTTTGTTTTCTAGGTAATCCAAGGATAGAGTCCATAGACAAGTCCTCCCAAATATCTTCTGGGATAGGGAGTGACATACATAAACCAGTATTCTAGGATCTTCCTTTAGCAGTCTGACAAGCATAACACCTTGTCACAAAGTTTCTAACATCTTTCTTCAACTGAGGTCAATAGAACCTTTCTTCAAGATTAGTAATAGTCTTGTCCTTTCCCATATGACCGGCTAATCCTCCACTATGGACATCACAAATCAACTTTTCTCTAAGAGAAGTATGAAGAACACAAAGTTGGTTACCATGGAAAAGAAAACCATCAGTGATATGGAACTCACCAGTAGGCTGCTTCTGAATACACTTTAACCACATGTCTTTGAAGTCTTCATCATCCTCACAAAGCTCCTTTAGAACTTCAAATCTAACTACCTCTTGGGACACATTAGAAAGCAATACTTTCCTCCTATTAAGTGCATCAACCACCTTGCTAGTCAAACCAGATTTATATTTATAACAAAAGGAAACTTCTATAAGAAAGTAGTCCATCTGGCATGCATATTACTCAAGTGCTTTTGACTGTTCATAAACTTTAAAGTTTGATGATCAATGTAAAGAATGAACTCTTTAAATTAGATAATGTTCCCAATGTTTCAATATTCTTGCAACTGCATAAGATTCCTGATCAGGTACTCCATCTTTTCCTTGTGTTGTTAAACTTCTCACTAAAGAAAGCTATAGGACGGCCTTCTTGAGATAAAACAACTCCAATACCTACTCCACATGCATCACACTTAACCTTAAAAAGCTTGTCAAAGTTCGGTAAGGCTAGGATGGGAGTAGTGTTGAGTTTTTCCTTAATCAAAGCAAAAATTTTCTTAACTTCATCATTCCAACCAAACTTTCCCTTCTTCATGCATTCTGTGATAAGGGCCATAATTGAACTGAAGTTTCTAATGAACCTCCTGTAGAAAGTAGTTAGTCCCATGGAAAGATCGAACCTCACTAACATTCTTAGGGGGAGGCCATTAGCAAATTGCCTTCACCTTTTCATCATCCACATGAATTCCTTCATAACTAACCATATACCCCAAGAATAGTAACTTGCTAGTCAAGAAACTGCATCTCTTCAAGTTCAGGTAAAGCTTATTATGTCTTAAAACAGACAAGACTCTCCCCAAATTTTCTAGATGGTTTTCAACTATTCTGCTATAGAGAAGGATATCATCAAAATAAACAACCACGAACTTTGCATTAAAAGGTCTAAACACTTAGTTTATAAGTCTCATAAAAGTTCTAGGGGCGTTGGACAACCCAAAAGGCATGACTAGCCACTCATACAACCCCTCTTTCGTTTTAAATGCGGTCTTCCACTCATCCCTAGGTCTGATCTGTATTTGGTGACAACCACTTTTCAAGTCAAGTTTAGAGAACACCTGAGAACCACAAAGTTGATCAAGCATGTCATCTAATTTGGGTATTGGAAATCGATATCTCACGGTGATTTTGTTAATGGCTCTATTGTCAACACACGTTCTCCACGATCCATCCTTCTTGGGTGTCAAAAGTGCAGGAACAGCACAAGGACTCATGCTTTCTCAGATCAAGCCCTTTTTCATTAATTCTTCCACTTGTTCTCTTAGAATATCAGCTTCTTTAGGGTTCATTTTATAATGGGTCAGATTAGAAAGCTTAGCTCCAGGTACTAGATCAATGTGATGTTGAATATCTCTCATAGGAGGCAAATCATTAGGTAATTTAGACTGGACCATATATGAAAACTCTTCCAAAAACGGCTAGATCAAATTTGGATTAGATTCATTCTCCTCCTCTTTCTCCTGCAATAATTGGTTCTTTACCACCAAGACATGAACCTCTCGAGTCTCCTTAACTTCCTTCTCAAAATCTTGCCCACTAAGGGTCAACAATGTCTTTCCCTCCATTATAAAAGTCGATGGCCTATCAAAGGTTGCATTTGTGGGTAGCATGGTCATTTTCTTGCCCTTCCATTGGAATAAGACGGTGTTATCTCTTCCCCTATGAGTAATGTCCATGTTAAATTTCCATGGCCTTCCTAGGAGTATGTGGCTTGCATTCATGTCTACCACTTCACAGTTTAGCCTTGTAAGACTTTCCTGTAGAAATAGGAAACTGACACACTTCAGTTACTCTCAAGGATGGCCCATCAGTAAGCCAACCAATGGTGTAGGGATGAGGATGTTTCTCGGTAGGAAGCTTTATATGATCCACCATCTTTCTTACCACTAAAATTTCATCACTACAATTATCTACAATCAAGTTGCACACCTTACCATTAATAGTGCAGAAGGACCTAAAAATGCTTCTCCTTTGTAGTGGCTCCTCGGTTTTAGACGAACCAAGTATCTTCCTTACCACTAGACTAACTCTGTCCTCGACAACTTCTTCAGCAAACTCCTTTTCTTCTTCTCCCTCTTCTTGAAGCTCTTCCAAATCTTCTTCACCTTTATTAAGGTAGTCTCCTTTTCAACAACGTTGGCCATCTTTCTCTCAGTGCAATTACTAGAGATATGTCCAGGCTTCTGACATTTATAGCATATGTCTATTTTTGGTGGTGCATATGCGTTGGAACCCTTATGACCTCCTTTACTGCTACTGTTATTGCTATCACATCCTTTAAAAGGCTACCTTTTGTCCACTCTTAAATCTTTAAGGGCAGTATCGATTGTCAATGTTTTAGCTAATGCTTTCCCCTTTCCTACCACTTCATTTGGAATTTGTTGAGTTGTTCTCATAGGTTATTCAAACCTCTTAGTTGTCTTTTCCATCTTTTCAGCTTTCAAGGCCAATTGGTAGGCCTCCTCTATGTTCCAAATAGTGAGCATTCCAAGCCTTTCACTTATGGATGATCTTAATCATCTAAGATACCTTAAAACTTGCTGCATGTTGGATTCTTCAAGATTATTGTGTGTTGTCAGCCTCAAGAACTCAGAATGATACTCCTCCACACTCCTCGAACCCTATATACAACTTTGATAAAGATCAAATAAGTGCAGCTCATAATCAGGGGGTAAAAATCTAAAGAAGAGGGCTTGTTTCAATTTCCTCCAAGATCTTATTGGTGGTTTTCCATTCCTCTCCCGATTCTTTTAAAGATTACTCCACCAAACTTTAGTACCACTTTTTAATTTACAGCCCATAATTCTCACTAGTTTATCATCTCTTGAAAACTTTCCACCTCATCAGTCCAATCAAGAAAGCCTTCAAGGCTTAGATTTCCACTAAAGTAAGGGACTTCAACTTTAATCTTATAATCATCTTTACCCCTTTGGCCTCTTCTTGGTTGGTTTTGCTCTAGAATTTCTTCATCCAAACTATCTTCCATGAGAGGTATCTAATTCTGACCGTGAGCTCTCCTATTTTCTGCATTCCTCGAAAGATCAGCTATGCCAATGTGCTAAGGTTGAGGTAAACTTCTGCTTTGAGCTCCATTAAGTGGTATTCCTCCATTATTAGCTTGATTAAGGCCCATAATGGTTAGAAATTGATCCATATGAGTTGCTAATCTATTAATAGCCTCCAAAACTTCGTCAAATCTCCGATTATCTCCTTGATTAGCCATGCATACTGGTTGGTCAAAACTAAAAACATTTGGTCCAATTTTTCTAGGTTTTGGGTGAATTTTTTGGTTTCTGGGTGAATTTTCTGGGTTGGTAGGGCTGGAAGATAAGCTGGAGGGTGTGGAACAGAAACAAAACTAAAGAAAGGCACTAGGAAAGAAATCCAGGAAAAGTTTTCTGGGTTGGTAGGGCTAGAAGATGGGTTGGAGGGTTTGGAATATAAACAAAACAGAGAAAGGCACTAGGAAAGAAATCTAGGGAAAACTAGATTTTAATGCTCTGATACCAACTGACACAGTGGAAGTAGTTAGGTAGAGATTTTAAGTTAATTTCGGAATCAAATTCAAGCATAAAACTTAGGATTGAATCAACAAGAGAAGGACACTCTCTTTCAGGAAAGTTTCCTGGAAAAACTTTATTAAAGTAATGTTTTCTGGTATTCTAAAACATCTATTAATCCTTCCTTTTATACCCTTAATGTGGCATATGAGACTCCTAATTCTAGTGTGAAAAGAATTGATTGAAATCCTTTTCTAAAGCTAACTTATTTCAGTTTTCTTGCTAAACAAGAAAACCTCCCCAACTAGGAAACTTAAAATTAAAAAAAAACATAGACAAATCCTAATAGGTATATAACAACAAGACAAATTCTTATAGGTTTAGTCCTATATTAGTGTCAAAGGTGTGACTTAATTAAAATTAAATTTTAATTTAAATATTTTTAAAACTAGTAGTAAAATAATTAAAATTAAAATGATAAAAAAGAAAATGTCACGCCTGTGATCCTTAAGTCACACCTGTGATCATTAAGTCACACCTGTGACTTTTTTTTTTATTTTTGTCACGAGTGTGACTTAAGTGTCACACCCCTGTCAATTATAAATGACAGGTGACATAAAAATTTAAGCAGAAATGACGATGTATTTTAATTAGATGGAGTAATATTAGATAGAGAACTTGAAATCGGAAATAATGGACAGAGAGAAAAAGGTTTTGGTGATGATTGGAAAATGAGAGATAGATGAGAACCAACAGGACTAGAGGCACTCCAATTATCTCCACGCTGAATTGAATTGTTCTCTGCTCTCCACTTCCACCAATGCAGGGGACAGGATTTTATGCACTTCGTTAAATGTTT
>JAOSBO010222480.1:0-14902 GCA_027563915.1 Erythroxylum rotundifolium | reverse complement strand
AATCGCTTTCAAAAATTACAACATCAAGCCTTTTTTGAAATGATTGCAGTGCTAGATTATAACTTACCTCCCTGGGCCCCTTTTTGGAGCTAGAGGATGCCACCGCAGCTTTATGGTTTTTGATGCTTGCCCTTGCCCCTACATTGTTAACTAGTGTTGTCTATGGTGCACTCTCCTTGCTTCCCACCACATTAATCCCTGTTGTTCAGTATGACGATCAGTAGACACTGCCCCCAACTCCCCACTTTGTTTAGTAACTAGACTTGTAGACTCTTCTCCTGGACTAGCTGACTGAGTATTACCCGAATACAACTCCTTGGCAGCCTCCTGCTGATTGTTTTTCTCTTGCTGAGCTAAAACTTTACATTCAAATAGGTTATGGTCTAAGTTTTTGCAAGCAAAACAATAACGAGGGTATGTTTCAAAGACAATCGATTGTGTGTATCTTGAGCCTCCAGACATCTTGACACTGAAATGAGTGGTAGGGGGCTTGGAAACATTTACTTCCACGAGCATACGTGCAAAACCAAGCTTAGTGCCATTGCTTGTTATAGTATCCGTACAAATGGGCTTCCCGACTCTTGAGGCCAATTTAGACAAAGCTCATTCACTCCAAAGTTCAAATGGAACATTTGGAAATTGAAGCCAAAGGAGCACCTCCATAAATTCAGCATAATTAAAAGCAAAAGCTGGAGGTAATTTCTTAAGCAATAAGGTTGTGCCAAAAATCATATAGGGTCCTCTAGCAAGGACATTTGTGATCCTTTGTGTCAAATTGAAATATTACCCATCCAATATTATGAGGCAAGATCTTACTTCGGACTCCTCATTAAGAAACAAGGCCCTTCAATGCTTTCATGCCTGAGAAATATCCAATAAAACAGCCTGCCAAGCAAAAGCCCCATTTATCCTCCATATTAACCTCATCATCCTCCTCCATTTCAACTTCATCCTCAACTTCCCATAAACTCAATTTCATACCATTTTTAGGGTCACAGTTATTACTAAATAGGCTTGAATGAGGGTTTGGGGGTAGCACCCTCTTTGTTAGGGTCATGTTTAGTACCTACGATGGTATGCTTGGTAATCGAGGGATCCTAGGCACTTTCTTCAGATTTTGCAAATGTTTCACTACTGGATCCACCACACCCATCCACTTCAGGTTCACTCCCAGACTCCTCAAGCTCAGAAGAGTCTGATTCAACTTGCTGCCCCTTTTCCTCAGCCAGTAGACTTATAGAAGTAGTGCCTCGTTGGAGGCCTAAAACACATTCTTCGATAATGTCCCTCCCTTTCTGAGGTGTTTTCCGTTGTTTCACCATGCCTCCTAGGCAGGGATTGTCAAGCATATAATAGGATAACCTCAATCAGCTGAAAAGAACCAAGTCAATGGAACAAGCACAATCACTAGCAACAACCCCAATTAGTACACAAGCAAACTCTAACCACCTGTAAGTAAAGCGCACAACCAAAAGCAACCAATAGCAGATATCCCCCAACTAGTTGGTGCATAAGCAGTGGAAGGATTCATAGAAAACACACTAGTCAATCCCTTCCAAGGTCAGGCAGAAAAACCAATGGCAGTAGCTCAATTATGATAATCAGCCAAAATACCAAAATCAGAGAGCAACCCCAATCAGTGCAGCAATGCCAACTAAATCTCAACCCAAACGAAACAACCTGTAAGAAAAGCACATAGCCAAATGACAACTAGTACAGTATTACCAAGCTCAAGAAACTGAAGGCTGCCCTGCCACCCAAATCTGGACAATGGCCACACAACAAAGGCAGAGGGTCACCAAGGATCGACTTTAGCTCAATCGACACACCTACACTACACAGACAAGCACACAAGCAAAATGGGGCACTATACTTGCCTACCCAACACCACCCCACGCAGCAGGGACTTTGCCTTCACCGAATACAATTCCAACAATAGGCAATGGTGGGACAAAATAGATCTCAGGTAATCAGTAGTCGTTGTAATTCTAGAATGACAGCCCTTAAAAGAGAAAAACACCCTACCTAACAATCGTCACATTCGTTACCCACAAAAACTCCCAAAAAGAAAGAAAACGTTCAGCCACAATGTAGCTGCTGTCAACCCTTGAGAGGGCAGAAGAACACCAGATCCACACTATAGGCATGAAAATCACCCCAAAAAACCACCAAAGTGGGCAAAAAAATGCGGCAAGCTGTCCGGAGCTACAGTGACAAGTGACACATTGCCGCCCTAAGAGGGGGGAAAATAATGATAACTTCGACACTCTAAGGATAGAAGCCAATTCTGGTATAAAAGGAATGTCCAAAGGAGAGCAAAATTCACAGTAAGAATGAGAGTTGATCAGTGGAGTGCTAAGTCAAGGTGACCACTGCGAGGAAAATCACCTATGACTTGAGAGAAAACTCAAAACGCACAATTATTGATACAGATAACTCTTTCTTGATTCTATGGGTGGTAGTATTGATAGCTCTTTCCCTTTTTTTTTGGTAAAATGTAAATATATTATACCAAAAATGAATAAATACACGGTCCTGAGGGGCATACCTCGACCTCAAAATCAGATTCTCCCAATAACAGGTACAATCTGAATAAAATGTAAGTCCTACAAATCTAGTTACCATTTCCCCAGTACACCTAAGGAAAAAGATGTGAAGAGACCCCAAAACAATCCAAAAGGAGGCTAGGTAATCAAAAGAGCAAAGGAGAGAATTGAATAGTAAATTACCAGGTAATTGTCCTGGTAATTTGTTATTCACCTCTCCTCAAGAACAAGAACAGTAATAGTTACAGTGAATAGTAACTCCTGAAGGTGAACAGTAATGTAGGTGAATGTACAGTAGTTCCGGTGATGCACAGTGAATCCACCAGTGAGTAATCAGGCCATAGAGGTTGTGCCCTCAGGGATGCACCAATCCATTTCAAGCGGATTGGAGCATCAGACCTTGAATAGGTATATGCATTAGTGAGACTTATGCATGTAAACATTGCTATGCAGAGCACAGTTCCATGTAGAATACGTGAAGTGCTTCCCCCTTCACTTTGCAAGCAGTCAACAGACATCAGGCGATGGGCATCCGGCCAGTACTGAAGGGCTGCCCATTAGTCCGGCGATCTAGCAGTGAACAGTAGCAATGACAATCAACGATCCAGCCCTAGTTATAATGAAATACAAGGTACGTACTGCATGCAATGAAAAGTACCATGCAGAGAGGTTGTTGTGCAACGTCTAGCTCCAATGGAGAGAGCACAAGTATGAGGAGGTTAGGTGGTCAGTAGGTATTAATCAATCTATCAGCAAGAGGGGGCATAATAAATTCTGGGGAGGAGAAGTGCTCCGACAGTGATCAATAAATGCAAGATAGTTGCAGTAACCTGGGACAGGCGAGTGTAAAAGATGTGGGTCAGTTATATCAGGACCACGAGATGCTGGTCTGCTCCGAAAATTACCTACAAAATGAACAAACTAGTTAGTCTAGTAAGATGCCGCCACGGAGGCCACGCCATGTAGCGTAGGTGATGTGATCATCGCCAAGATCTGCTTTACGATGTCACCCCTCCCTTCACAGTAATGAAACACCAAGCCAGCTCTCCAGCATGTATTCGATCATCCGTACACCAAGACAACTTTGTCCTTCATCATGGTGCCCAACCATGCCCTGCTGCTATAATTAGAGGTGCTATGCAGAGCTCCTGCAATGAGAGTTGGAACCAAGGCCCGCCCCCTCCCCCCAACAATGCTTCACCTATTCTGGAGGTTACCACGCTTGGATTTCTCAACAGAATAGCTCCATCTGAGTGCACTGGTTCAACATCTTTCTCTTCAGGATAGTACCCCACAACATTGACAATGCAGAAGAGCCAAACATCTAAGTTGTTTACAGGCCAAACAAATCCCATAACCTGTGGCGAGTCAAAAGGATAAGAACCAACACCCCTTGCAATAGCACTGCATCAAACAGGAATCACCACCTCTTTGCCTTTGCACTAACCTCCAAAGAAAGACGAGCATCACTAAATCTACCCTCCCCCCTGCAGGGCAATAAAATTGGACTAGGCACCTCCTCTTTATCTGAAGGTTGGCGGGAGAGTCCATTCACCATACGCACTTCTACTCTCAATCATAGAGTGTTATACCCCAAACTATAAGGTGTAACGGATATGGCAGCACCTCCAAAGCTGTGCGAACGGTTAACTATTTGCCCTGCATCTCTACAAGCCACAAGTAACCAAGTAGCTGCACCATAGGTTGGCTAGTAAAGGCTTCCATGGCCAAGCATTCCCCAATCACTAGAGTTTTGAACCCTTACGAATCCCTACTCCATACCAAGTCTTACCCCGTGCTTCCTTGCAGCTCACAGCTGCATGTGTTGAACAATATCCAAAAGGATGGCGAGAAGTTCTACACCATTCTAGCAGGTCCTCTCCACCCAACCTCGCTAGACTGAGCATAGACCCAAACACTGCACCTCCCTTAAAATGCGACTTAGTGCTAGAGTCTCCTTGGAAGCCCCTACCAGGCCATTCAACCAACCATCCCCTGACAGATGGCCTCACACAAAAAGATACCTGCTACCAAGATATAAACACCAGCGGGCAACAGCACTCGACTTGATGGGAATCAAGTATCAGTCATCAATCTATAAAGAACAACACAAATATTCAACATCAGGTGTACCCCAAAAACCAAAGAAGTGGCCGAAGGGGATTGCCTATGTCAAGCCTTTCCTATTTACCCCCACGTCACAGGCTATTTGATAGATCCATAGGCTGTATTCCCCTCAAATTCTGACATAGGCCCAGTGGCACTGATAAACCCAAGCAGCTGCACCCAATAGGGATCAGTAGACAACGCCTCAACAACTAGACTTGATAATGCCACCAGGCCAGTAATCCTTCCATCCCTTGTCAGTAAGTCCCACATAAGTGCAATATTTTAGCTTCAACCATTAACCAAGCACGAGATGACATTGTAAGAAACAATTATCATTCTACATACTAGAGAGAGCTGTTAAAATTGTTATCAATGAAGAAGTGCCCCTGACTAGTGGTATAGTGTCAGGAAAAATAGTCACCTACCCAAAGAACCCATTACACCCGTAAACAATGAGACATTCCAGCCTAAAAATAAGGCAACGAGACAGAGGTAATCATAATAAGGCCCACTTCAACTGAGACGTCCCCTCAGAAAGTTATCAATTCAAATGGGTATAATCTATATAAAATCTTATAAATACCAAGTTTGATGTGAAAGATGACATGAGAGATCGACAAAGAAGCAGCATCAATAAGGATCGCATTCCTTATTTTCCAGACCACATATATGGTGGACAACAGTGCTAACCTCACCATTTTGCTTCTTAACCGAGCTCCAGTGTATTCCTTACGGATCAACCTGACAGCACTTGATAAAGAAGACATTTGCTGGGTCATCCCAAGCCAATTCTGAATGCCATTCCAAATATCACCTATAAAAGGGCATTTAAAGAACAAGTGATCGAAAGTTTCAACATTATCATGGCAGAAACAACACATTTGATCCAACCCCAAGCAATAAAGGAGAATTTCGGGGGTATATATGACTTCCATATGAAGGACATCCATGGGTGGGCTATGTGTTTGATCCGAATAAGCTCATACACTTTCATTGATGAGAGTGTACTATTGAGACGCAAAGAGTGCATCTTTTCTTCTACTCCCCTTTGGCCTCCCAAGCGTTCCATTAGCAAATTACGGATATGAGCAATAGTATTTAAGAGAGGGGAGTCCCTAGTGTGAGGCTACAAATCCCACACCGAAGATCCTTTCAAATAGATTTCATGAATCCACCATACCCAAAGCGAGTCAGCTTTCATATGGATGTTCCACAATACCTTAGAGAGAAGGGCTAGCTTCCAATATTTACAATTTTTCACACCCAAGCTGCCTTCATTTTTTGGGGCACAAAGAGAGTCCCATGCAACTCTATAGTGTTTCCCTCCCCATACAAAGATTCGACGCAAAGAGGTTATCCTATCAAGTATGGTGGTAGGTATAGAAAAAGCCTGCAACCAAAAGGAAAGTAGCCCTTGAATAACCGAATTAACCAGTTCAATTCTGCCAGCATAGGTGAGGGTCTTTCCCTTCCAATCATTAAGGTAAGCCTCCACAGCTTCTATAAGAATAGAAAACTTAGCAACCGATACTTTGAGAGGTGCCAGAGGGACTCCTAGTTAACGGACTGGGAACATCCCTACTAGAAAATCCACCAATTGCAATATATCCTCTTTATCCCATCCTAAAAGCCCCGCAAGGTACACATTAGAGGAACTAATCTGGAGCCTCGCTACATCGTTCAACTCCCTTAAAGCCTCTAAAAGAATTTGAACAGAGCCAAAGCCCCCTCTCGAAAATAGCATCAAATCGTCCACAAAGACAAAGTGAGTGATAGCCAACTTTTGACATTTCGGGTGAAAAATAAAAGTAGATTGGGTTGTCTTTACCTTTAGCAAACGAGACAAATAGTCTGAATAGAATAGAAAGAGGATTGGCGAGATTGGGTCCCCTTGCCTTGACCCTCTCCTCCCTTTGAATAGCCCATGCAAGGAGCCATTAACTGAAATTGAATAAGAGGCTATAGAGACACATTCCATTACCTAACCAACAAACTTCTAGGGGTTTGCCATGGCTTCTAGGAATGCCCAAGAAACCATGTCATATGCCTTAGTGATATCCACTTTGAGCATACACCTCAGAGATAGCAAACAAGTTCTTGGACTAAGAAAATATTATCAAACATTCCTCTTCCTGGTGTGCAGAGTCCACCAGATAACCCACAACTGCTGTCATATGTTCAGCCAAGATTTTGGTTAGGATCTTGTACACCACATTCAAGCAAGCAATCGGTCGAAATTCAGTGGCTTTATAAGCTGACTTGGACTTTGGAATAAGGGCAATAATGGTATGATTTACTTGTTTTAGTAACTTCCCAGAAAGAAAGAATTCCTTCACTACTAATAAGACATCCACACCAACAGTGTTCCACTGTGTTTTAAAGAAGGAAAACGTGTACCCATCAGGCCCTGGGGCTTTGTCATTCCCTATATCATACAAAACTCGTTTACTCTCCTCATCTAAGACCGGTGCAAGCAATCTTTCAATATACTCTCCTTCCAGCTTCAGGCTTGAATTGACCACCCTACTATCCGAACAACATGTAGTCACTATGGTACCCAATAAGCCCTGGTAATAACAGACAAAATGATTGACCACTTCCCTCATTGAGGTTGTCTGAGACCCATCTTCCTTAAGGAGGTAGGAGATATGATTTAGCTGGCAGCGCTTCCGAGCAATGGCATGAAAGTACTTGGTACTTTTGTTGGCTTTAACTAAATGGGTCCATTTTGCTTTTTGCTGAAAGAACTTCCTCTCAGCCTCTATTAAGAACCCCACAGCTTTCCTTATAATGGTCACCTCCTGTGTGAGGGCAGTATCAGTCGGGTTTTGTAAAGAAGCTTTATAAGCCATTTCGAAAGCTGCGGTAGCCTCTTGTACCCTTTGTGAAATATGCCCAAAGACCTCCTTATTCAGAACTTTCAAAGGTTGCTTTAGCTTCTTTAAATTTTTACAGAGTATAAATTGAGCCGAACCTGAACCGACAAACTCCCAGTGGTCAGCAACTATATTACGAAAATCAGGAAGCTCAAGCCACATATTAAAGAATTTAAACGGCTTCTGCCCTTATGCTGTCAGGTGACAAAAAGTGACCACAATGGCAATATGGTCAGAGTCAGGGAGCATCCCCAAAAAATTTGCTGAACATCTATGGTCTCCTAATCCCCAAGCTTGGTTTAGCAATACTCGGTTCAGTTTTGCCCACAACATGTTTTTCTGCCATGTGAAAAATTCTCTTGTGTGAGGAGCATCTTCCAACCCTAGTGACATCCAAAAATCGACCAAATCTTTAAGGAGGTAGGCTGAAGGAGGTTGGCATCCTAATCGCTCCTATGCTGTACAAACACAGTTGAAATCACCTAAGATCATCCAAGGGAGTGATATGGCCGAACCCAAGGCCAATAGATGGTACCACAATTCCTGTCGTTTGACAACACTATACAGGCCATACACAAAGGAGACATAAAAACTATTTTGTGTAAAACAACAAAAAATCTGACAATAGATTAGCTGCTCCCCAACTTCCAAGATAGTACACTTAAAATAAAGGGGGTCCCAAACGACACACATTCTTCCTCCCACTATCATATCAAAATTCTGCACAAAATCCAAGCCAAGAAATTTATGTTTCACCATCAATCGTAGGCCATCCATACTCATCTTGGTTTCTAGAAAACAAACTAATTTGCAACAATGATGTTTTACTAATGAGACATCACAATTTTGTCACGAGGCCCTATTTAGGTCTCGGACATTCCAACAAAAAATGGTCATGATGCGAGGCTGGAGGATCTCTCCCCTCCAGGTTTCTTAGCTGAAGCAATAAGGCCTTTTGGTTTCTCACTTCTTGAAGGGCCAGTCAGATCTGCCAATGAAACTACAGTAGAAGATTTGTTAGAGGTAGGCTTCATCAGTTTCTTACTGCCTACATGTGGCTTTATAGTTGAACCGTCCTGCAAAGTCTTTTGAATTTGTTCCCTTGAGCTCTTACTTGTCGTGATCACTCCTTTGCCTTTATTCTGTCCTGCTGACCCAGTCTGAAGTGAAACTGATGCCTCTTTTTTGTTCGGCTTATCCGACTGCTCTATGCCAATGCCAAACGAGACACCCTGATCACTAGAGCCATATCTTTTTGGCCTTACCCGCACATCTGTTGAAGTAGCAGCTGACCAAGGAGATCCCTTTTAACCCTCCTCAATTCCAACCAGTGACGCCTGGCCAACTAGTACCATTATCTCACGCTGGACTTGGCTGCAGGAAGCACTAAGCCCATCACTCCCATGTTAACCATCTGAGTTTGATACAACTTCAAGCACCCGATACCTTGTAGCAGGAACCTATGGTGGCTTCTCTGAGAGTATGCTAATAGGATTATTGCTCTTACTCCATTTCAGAGATGTAGAAGTACTAGGACGGTTCTGATTAGTAACCCCTACCGCCCTATTAGCTGAGACTCGTGTTGCTGGCTGATTTGACCTCAAAGATCCCTCTTCACCAACAGCCCCTTTTACCTCTGTATGCCCCGTTTTCTTCAAGCCAAGGACTTGACACGCAAAAGGAGTGTGCCCAAACCGCTTACACTTATAGTAATAGCTAGGATAGGATTCGTAGACGACTAGTTGTGTATACCGGGATCCTCCTGGCATATTCACAGAGAAGCTCGTCATGAGAGGCTTGGCAACATTTATTTATACTAACATTCTAGCAAATCCCAACCGAGTCCCAGTGTTGGTAATACCATCGGTACAGAGAGGCTTCCCCACCCTAGAAGCCAACTTAGATAAGCCATTTTCATTCCAAAGCTCTAAGGGAACTCTGGGAAATTGCACCCTAATGGACACCTTCATGAAGTCTTCATAATTAAAAGCAAAAGCATGAGGGAGTCGCTTAAGCAATAGGGTTTTTCCAAGCAACATATACTAACAGCCGAGCATAACTAATTCTAGCTTTTGTACTCGTGATTTGATCTGTACATAGTGGGGTACCAACAATTGAGCCCAGCCGACATAACCCCATTTCAGTCCATAGCTCTAAGGGGACGTTTGGGAGTTGAATCCAAATGGGTACGTGCATGAAAGCCTTGGATTCGAAACGGAAGCCAGGGGAGAGTTTCATTAGGAGCAGTGACTTATCATACAAGAGATAGGGCCCTCCAGTTAATACAGAAGTGTGATCCTCCTTTGAATTAAACTGAAACACTAGCCATCCCCGAGCATGAGGGAGGATTTTGCATTGGACTTCCCATTTTCCCTTCAATTCTTCCACAGCCTTCATACCCGAAAACTTACCCGTAAAACATCCTACAAGACAGAATCTCCATTCCTTTTCCAGTGAACCAACATCTGAGGCTTCAATAGTAACCTCCTTAACCGAAACAGGAAGGGCATGTAAAGGCATTCCTTTGGAGGGGTCACGGTTATGGCTAAAGAGACTTGCATAGGTTGGTTTAGGTATGGAGGAGGGGGGAGGTTGGGCACCTAGGGCACCTTGGGGTCGGAGTGGAGGAACAGGGTCAACCAAGTTTTCTGTCAGGTTGTGAGGTAGTGAACCCTTCTCTGGACTAATCTCTATTTCACTCGGATCTAGCTCCTCTCCTAAATCACCTCCGCTAGGAACATCAATTTTTCCAGTAATCTCATCAGAAGTGGATGCTACATCATCCCCCTTTTGATGAGTCCACAAAGAGGGGTTTTTAGGAAGCTTACCTGGTATAGCCGAAGGAGAGTGTGAGCTAGGGGCGGCTAGGGGAAGGTTACGTATGGGGAGAGGATTTGGATTTCCAACCTTAGCCCCTTGCGGTGGAGTTTGCAACCCCTTGAAGAAATCATCAGTAATATTGTGCTCTTTCTTGGCAGCCTGCTTGCGTTTCCCCATAGCAAGGAGTGGGAGGAATGCCAAATTGCTAGCCCCTTAAAACCTGTAAAGCTCAAGTATTCGAACCAGGCCATTGACGAGAGAGCCTAAGAAGGAGGCGTCACTGTGGTCGTAAGACACTGGGGAGACGCCAAAATCAAAAATCTCGTGGGTGGGAAAAAGACCGCCAAAAAGTTGACAGAGCCCAGAACCAAATCGAGGAGAAGATCAGTGGATGATTCGGATGAAATTACCCTTAGATTGATCGCAAGTGCACAATGGACCCGATTCCTCGCCGGAACAAGGAAACTACCGTTATGGATTAAACCACCCGAAGACGCGGACCGTTGTTCTCAAAAACGAAAAGGTCCTTCACTGACCCCCAGACCACTCAGTAGCGAAAATGTAGCGGGAAGAGTCTTAAGGAAAACACTAAAAGAAGCAGCAAGAGCAGAAATGTGCGGGACTTTAGGAGACACCATGAGAATTGCCTAAAGCTTAAGAGAACCACTCAAAGACCACACTGATAGCTCTTTCTTTTTTTTCTTTTTTGGTAAAATGTAAATTTGTATTACCAAAAGAATATATATATACATGGCGCTGCGGGGTATATCCCGCCCTCATGAAAACTCAGCTACTCCAGTAAGCTCGCAAAAGAAGGATTGAAAAATCCTCAAATCTAATCAACATTTCCCCCATACACCCAAGACAAAATGATCCACAAAAACGGGACCTATAAAAGGATGAGGCTAGGACGTCAAAAATATGGAGGAGACGGGTGAATAGTTAATTACCAGGGAATTTTCCCGGTAATTTTCTATTCAAGTCTCTCCACACCGGCTACCTATGCTGTGAACAGTAACTTCGAGCAGTGGACAGTACCATTAGCCCTTGATTGCTATGTAGTTGCACTGCTGCAGTTGTTCGTATACCATTCGGCAAACATCCCGTACGTCTGTGTGCACAGATACTCTATGCCAGGGACACAAAAATGTGGTCGTCTGGGCTAAGTGCAGAGGGGCTGCGGGGTCAACGTTGACTGATTTGGGGGGTGGCGTAGTTCACGTGCATGGGAGCTACAGTACCATGCAGCGTGAAGTTCCTATCACGTCCTTAGCCAACAGCAGTCCAGGCATCAGGCATATCAAGGCAAGAGGTGGATATGTACGAGCAACCCCTCCTGTCGGCAAGCTGAGTAACGTCGCTACTAGCTATTTTCCAGATCAGTAGAAAAGCAGTGACCTTGGGAGAGGATCACTTCAGTGGGTACCTGCAAAATGAACAAACTGTTAGCTTAAAGGCGTGCTACCCTCCATAGCTGCAGCGGCAGGGGACGACGCCATGCATTGCTTGGCTTCGGATCGGCAGGCCGCATAAGTCTTGCATGGCTCATGCAACAATGACGGTCGGCAATATTCAGTGGTCACACTCCCCTACCCTTCCACACCCGCCGGTTCCTAGTGCATCCTAATGCATGCAAAAGAAACCAAACGGCAGTTCTGGCAGAACCGAACAGGATCTGAACGACATCGCAGAACCCCCTCCCCCCGGAGCAGACCCACACACTAAACCAATAGCTCGGCCCAACAGGAACAGACCCCTCCCACCTGTCGAAAACCGATCCCGTAGCAGCGGTCGGCAAATGCTCAGAACGACCGTACCGTCCCCCAACTAAGTGAATAGTTCAGCCTGGCTATGCTGCTACCCCATCTGCCCACGGCCAACAGAAAACGCTGCCCCCATCCATCCCCCATCCGTTACCCCCGTTTCAGGCCCACTCCTAAACCAGTGGCTCAACCTAGCAGAAACCGACCCCGCCCCAACTATCGAAAATCGTCCCCATGGCAGGGCTCAGCAAAGGCACCGAGCAATCACACGACCCTCAATAGCTCATCCCGGCATAGACAAACCCCTCCAGAACTAGTTGAGCCACCTTACCAAGACGGTCCTACAGTATGCCCCTTCAGCGTAGCTTGTGGTTGAGAGAACCAGAGACAGACTCCTACCCTCGAGATTTACCCTCCAAGCGACTTCTCTCCTTTGCTTAACGGATACTTCTACGCTTACTCCCAGCTTTAGACAGGCACCTTGCAATGCTCTCCACTCCATCGGTGAAAGGAGCTTTATCCACACCCCTTCTTTGACAACTACAGCCATCCACCGTGGAAGCGGAGCTCCCCCCCTCATTGGTGCCCCGGCCAAGCAGTAATCTAGAATGGGATCATCTCGGGAGGATAGAGCTTATACAAGATTTTGTATATATAGAGTTTAATTTTGAATATGACATCCTCACAAGAAATCGAAGCATCATCCAAGGCCACGACGTTTTTGGATTTCCACACAAAATACACCGTAATTAGAATGCCCAATTTTGCTGCCTTACTCTGCAACCGGGCTCCCAAGTGGTCCCGATGAATTCGCTTAGTCACCTGGTGGAGATTGGAAGTGGAAATCCGCGAGCCCAACCAATTGCGGATGTGCTGCCACACGCCATTAGTGAATGAGCAATGAAAGAAGAGGTGTACTCCATATTCCAAGTCAGCTTGGCATAAAGGGCATGTTTGGTCAATGTCTAGAAAATGGAGTGAGTCTTTGGTGGGTAGCCGATTGTGGAGAGTGAGCCAAGCAATAACAGAAACTTTAGGAGGGATGTATCGCTTCCAGATGAACGACATCCAAGGACAGCTCGAGTGTTTAGGGCGGATGAGATCATAAACTTTTTGGGATGAGAGTTGGCCATCTATACACATAGTTTCCAGTCGAGGAACCACTAAAGCCAGTCCACCCAAGCACTCTATAAGAAGATCCCGGATAACAGCCAATTTCTTCATGAGGGCAGAATCTTTAGGATGGGAACGCCATGCCCATATAGTGTTACCCCTCAAATATGTTTCGTGCACCCATTTAACCCAGAGAGAATCCGATTTTGCATGAATGTTCCACAGAACCTTAGCAAGGAGGGCCATGTTCCACAATTTGTAATGTCGCAACCCTAAACCTCCCTCTTGTTTAGGGGCACATACATTGTCCCATGCCACCTGGAAATGTTTTCCACCCTACAAGAACAATCTACACATGGAGGTTATGCGGTCAAGAATAGTAGAGGGGATGGGGAATGCCTGGAACCAAAAAGCAAGGAGGCCTTGGATAACCGATTGGAGTAGTTGAAGGCGACCAGCATACGACAATGATTTCCTATTCCAACCGTGAAGGTAACCTTCCACATTATCAAGAAGGACTGAAAATTGAGCCACCGAGACTTTCATTGGAGCTAGAGGGATACCAAGGTAACGAATGGGAAAAGCTCCCTCCTGGTATCCCACCATCTGAAAAATGTATTCTCTTTCCCACCCATGTACTCCCACCAAATACACATTCGACTTCAAAGGATTAACTTTTAAACCCGATACACTGTGCAAATCTTCCAAAGAGGAAAGAAGGACCCGGATGGAATCAATGTCTCCTCTAGCAAACAGCATAAGATCATCCGCAAAAGCAAAATGGGTGATGCCCAGTCTTTGACATTTCGGATGGAAGTTAAAGATGGAGTCGGTTGTCCGCAGCTTCAAAAGGCTAGAGAAGTATTCCAAGCATATTAAGAATAAAATGGGAGACATTGGGTCACCTTGTCGAAGCCCCCGTTGCCCCTTAATCATGCCATGGAGTGAGCCATGAATGGACATTGAATAGGAAGTGGTAGTAACACATTGCATGATCCAACCGATGAATCTAGACGGGAAGCCCAAACCATTCAGCATTTCTTCCAGAAAGGACCATTCAATGGTATCGTAGGCCTTAGTTAAATCCACCTTAATCATACACCGAGGGGAGATATGTTTACGGGTATAGCCTCAAACTAATTCTTGGGCCAAAAAGATATTGTCACTCATATAGCGGCCGGGAATAAAAGCCGCTTGGGCTTGGTCAACCACTTTCCCAATCACCCTAGACAACCGACTGGTCAAGATCTTGGAAATCACCTTGAAGGTGACGTTGAGGCAAGCAATAGGTCTAAAGTCCATCACTATTCGATCATGAACTTTCTTCGAGAGGAGGCAAAGGAGGGTGTGATTCAATTGTTTCAGTAGCTTACCGGAGTTAAAAAACTCATGCACTGCTACCCGAAAGTCCGCCCCAACGTGTTCCCATTGTGATTTGAAAAAAGTCGATGAAAACCCATCCGGCCTAGGGGCTTTTTCATTCCCAACATCCCACAAAGTCATTTTAATTTTGGTATCAATTATGGGGGAGATTAAGCCCTCCCTATCTAGATCATCAAGCCCCACTCTGGATGTGAACAATTGTTGATCAATGTGCTGAACTGTAGAAGATGAGCCAAGGAGCTGTTGGTAGAAAAGTGTGAATTCCGAAACAACCTCTTGCTTGGAAGTGGTG
>JAOSBO010222396.1:0-14908 GCA_027563915.1 Erythroxylum rotundifolium | reverse complement strand
GGTAATATGTTTATAGTTTTTGTGATGATGAGCTGAAATCATTTGTTTGTATGTGTACTTAAATGTTTGCTTTTACTTATTATGGATGTGGGAAAAATATGTCCTATAAATTTGATATTATGTTTATGTGAAAGATACTGCATTTCTGCATTGGTGAAAAACAGAAAATTTAAGAAGCGTGAAAGATATGAATATGTTATGAAATGTGTATGCATCAGAAAATTTGACTTGTGTGGGTAAGAGAGATACCATTTCATTCATCACGTACACGTCGACTTAAAGCCTTCTCCTGACTGCCTGCTTATGGCATATGAGCTCCGAAAAATGGACTCATTTCGTTCATGTTGTAAACTTCAGTTTCGCCATTCCGTTTTATGGGACTCTCTCGAGCTATTATGTTTATGTATTGCACCTTGAATTGTTGAGCATAAAATACGATTGAGTTTATGATTTGATTATGACTTGCTTTTATAATCTGTTTATGGGATGAAGTATTCCTGTTCAAGTTGAGCCCTAAAAAAATTTGAATGAAAATGTTGTGATCTATTGAATTTAAAATAACATTATATACATTTATATGTGTGTGTGTGTGTGTGTGTGTGTGTGTGTGTGTGGGTTAGTGTGAGGCTTGTTATCACTGACTGTAAACATATTAGCCATTGAGCTTCCCAACTCAACCCATAAATTTTTCTACTCCTTTGGTGAAGAGAAAGCATATCACCATTGAGCCTTTGCAAAGTTTGACAAACTCCAAGAATTTTAGACTTTTGTAACCAATTAGTTTAGAATCTTTTGGTATTTAGGAGCATATCATGCATGAGCATTCAAGTTTGTAATTTTTGTATTAAGTTACTGATGTGACATCTGGTATGAAATATGAAGATGTGTACCAACTCTGTTTTGTTGAAAGTTGGCAGTAGATGTTGCAGAGAATTCTCTAATATTTATGTATATGTACATGTTCAGAATTTTCTTTCTCTTAAATTGTTATTATGGCTGGGAATGAGTTTATTGGTTGTATAATGATCTGTTGATGAGTTTCCTTTAAGCAAAATTTTTAAAGGGGAGTTTTGTATATATGAATTTAAATGTTGGATTTGAGTCTTTTAGTTGTAGTTAATAGTTATATATATTGATATTGGGATGAAGAGAGGAAAATAGTGATAAAATGTGATCTGAAACTTCAAGGAATAAACTATATTGATCAGGCAGAATTAGGCTAAATGGTCCTCATAAAAGTTGTAGATCTTTTTCTTAGCTTTCTAACGACATAAAGGTTGTAATTTTTTTATTTCTGGATTGAAAGTTATAAAATTTTGAAGTTGGATTGCGCAACTGGGAAGTCACGATCGTGACAATCCCAATTTTTTAGGAAAGTCACGATCCTACTGGAGCACGATCACGACGAACCTCCTATTTATGCTACTAAGCACAATCGCGATGAACCCCATTTTTCTGCACTATTCTGCGCACGATCGCGACTTTTGCATTTTTATTCGCAATCATAGTCATGACAAATTTTTCTCACGCCTGTGACTATTGTTTGGATTTCTCGCAGGGTGAGAATTAAGAGTCATGCCCATGACTCTTCTTCATTTGATTTTCTATTTAATTTTTTTATTCATTTGTGGATATTTGTTTTAATGCCTAATTCAAATTGTTTTCATGTCCATTTTATTCAATGTTAATTCAATTAAATTGATGGGTAATTGTTCTTACTCCTTCCTTGAATTTTATTTAATTATATAATTATTTAGTAAATTATTTATTTATTTTATTATTATTTATTTATATTAATTCATAATTTCTTTTTATTCACTTTCATTTCCAATTGATTGTAAGCTATTTAGATTAAATTGTTGTGCATTAATTCAGCTCCCACCAAGGGATTAAGTTCTTCTTATTTTTATATTAATTTTATTTATGATTATTTTTATTTTAAAAGTACCCAAATTTTTGGCATCTTGTCGCCATCAAATAGGAACAGAGATCCGGGGCCAACATTTCTAATATAGCTAGCCATAATACAAATGATACTTTGGCGGGAAATAGTCATTGAAATACCAATTTACACCAAGGAATTTTACTTCTCTTAGACCTATTAACATGTCTAAAAGACATGGTAGAGTAAATACCTAGAGAGTTTTGTGTGCAAATGGCCCAATCCTGAATATTAGAGTCAGGATGGTATGCACCCAGTTAGGAATAGAGTTTGAGAACCTCCCTGTTCTGATCCATTCGCTAGAGTTGGTTAAAGACATGACTTTAGCTTATTCTAGGAAATATAATCTTAGTGCACTATAGTTAGGAAGTTTGTATAGAGGACCCATAGGACTCCAATTGTCATTCAAAAAAAGAAGATGTTAAGCCACTTCCAATCCTGATTCTAATGAATGGTTGATTAGAGAACCTGAGTTTTAGAATTTGCATCATATTATAGGAAGAATAAGATTTAATTTTAACACTTTAAATGTTCCTGCCTCTTAAATAGAACTCATTAATCCATTTGACATAAACTGAGCATTTTTTTTTGTAACAATACTCCACAAGTACCTTGTTGGAAAATTGTATTCATTTCCTGTAGGGAAATCAACCCTAGACCTCCTTCCTCCTTGGGTAGTTTCACTTTAGATTGACTCACCTTGTAGAAGGGATTGGAAGATAGGTTCCTTGTCTAGAGGAAATTCCTCATCATTTTCTCAATGTTCTTGAGAAGCTTTTTATGAAGATGAAAGTTAGCAGCTTAGTAGGTAACCATGTTAGATAAGACTGAGGAAATTAGTTGAAATCTGCTAGAGAAATAAGGGAATTTCCATTTACATCTTCTAATCTTAGCTCTAACCTTGTTAAACAACACCTAGCAATCATTATAGGAAAGCTTCCAAGAGCTAATTAGTCCCCCAAGATACATGATAAGTAGTTAAGCACAAGGGATGCTAGTGAACTCCATCAATTACCTCATTAGAAATTCATAGTCCTCGAAGAGGATGACTGAGTTCTTTTCCTTATTAATACCTAATCCAAAAACTTTGCTGAATTGATTCAGAGACTCCATTAAGCATTGAATAAATGCCTTGTTTCCACGACAGAAAAGTAGAACATTATCTGTAAAGGAAAGTTGAGTAATTTTATATTGTATACATTTCTTATATAATCTAAATCCATTCTCCGTAACTGCCTTATCGTGGATTATCATAGTGAGGACCTTTATAATTATGGTAAAAAGATAAGGGGATAAAGGGTCTTGCTTGCTTGAATCCTTTATCCCCCCAAAAAGTAGCAATGGTTTCTTCATTTATCATCAAATAATAGAAATAGTAGTGATGCAAGCATAAATCCAAGAGATAAATATTTATGGAAATCTCATTTTGTAAAGGACTTGAAGTAAAAAAAAATCTCAATCCAATTTATTAAATGCCTTATAGATATCAACTTTTAGTGCAACATTCTTTCTAGACCCCTTAGCATTATTTTGAAAAATCTTGAATTATCATTATATTATCTCCTATATATCTCCAATCTATAAAAGTAGCTTGAGGAGCAATAATGATATTAGGTAGAATGAACTTGAGTCTCTCAACTAGGATCTTTGAGATAATCTTATAAATATTGGTACAATATGAATTGGTCGATAATCCTTCATAGTTATTGGGCAGGGAACTTTTGGGACTAGGCATAAGAGGGTTATATAAATTCCTTTAGCATCTTAACATTGGAAAAGAATTCCTAGACTGTCAAAGGCTAAGCTTTATGAAAGAACATACCATTGAAGCCATCAATTCTAGGCGCTTTGTTTGGATTGATATCGAGAACCACTTTATGGATTTCTGTAGGAGAGGTAAGTTTAATAAGTTGCTCATATTGCTGGGGGAGAGAAGCATAAAGAAGTTGTGATTTAATGTAGACAAGGGTAGCATAGATTATACTCTTATTCCCATGATACTTGCAAAATAGCTCCTAACATAGTTGACAATGACATCCTGTTTGTTTATCATATTACCCAATTCATCTTAGATGGAGTTGGTATTATTCCTATTCCTCTTAGAAAGTAAACTTCTATGGAAGTAGCTAGTATTTGAATTACCCTCTTTGAATTATAATACCTTTGACTTTTGTCTTGTAATAGAGTTGTGGGTATGTAAGACATCCAGGTAAGTATATAAAGCAACTTTCTCTATTGTTTGCTGGTTTTATACACTAGATGAGTATAGATCTCCTTTTATCTACAAATTAAAATTTCTTTGGCATTTTGACTGCTTAGCTTACAAAAAGGATTGGACTAAAAAGGCTCTATTTAATGGCTGCCATCTTTTTATAAAGTTGGAAGGATTTAAATCCTTGTAATTGGAAGCTAAGACCCCAAAGTATGGCCTCATTAAACCCTTCCTTATCAGTTAGGCGGTCGACAAAATCTATAAGCGCATCATTCCTAGTACCTACTAATCAAGTATTCTAAGGTCGTTTCCCAGAAGAACTAAGCTACTCACTACTAAATTAATCATAATTACTTGGAACTAAAATAACAAGAAACTTAAAAGATGATTGGATAGAGCAGACAATAAATTGTAAATACTATAAATAAACAAGCAAGGGAAATCTTATGATTTAGACTTAGGGCTTTGGGATTCACCAATTTAAGAGATTGATTAATAAATTATGGATTTGATTAAATGATAGGTTATGATAACAATTGGAGAAATTTACTTATATTCTCTCTCAAGACATATAAGAATACCTAACTAGTTGATTACTATCTCTCAATGCAAAACTTAACTAGTCAAATTCATTAAGAATAAGCAATTATAAGTTATCACACTAGTTTAGGATATCTCTATCTCTAAATCTAATGTGATTATCTTCCTAGTACATAAATTATACTTCACCTCTCAGTTCATCATGTAATTCTTAAGATTGCATCTATGGTGATTGGGCATAGAAACAACAATTAAGTTTAAGAAAAATAAATATAACCAAAGAACTTTCATTCAAAACCAATCAATCCCAAAAATTAGGCTACATCCCTAACTCTAATTGGGATTTAGTTCAAGAACATGATAAAAGAATCCATATAAATAAAGATAATCAATATCCAAGAAAGAGTTGAGAGAAGATTGAAAGAAAACAAAACAAAATTGCTTCCAATGCTTGATTGAATCCTCTTGATCTTCTCCTTGGCCTCCTTCAATGCCTCCTCTAGGTTAAGATAGGTGGCTTCCTTTTATAGGCCTTAAAAATAAGTATTTATAGTGCCTTGCGATCCAAGAAACTCAATTTGAGCCAAACTCGGAAAGAAAAATAACAAAATTGTCGTCCATGTCTGTTAGGCGGATATTATACCTGTTGAATAGAAATATTACTGTCATTTGGAGAGAGTTTCAGTCCAAATGGCCAGTAAATGTCTGTTAGGGGAACTTCATGTCTGCTAGAGGAACCTTCTCAGGTTTTCTAGCTTTCCAGCTCCGCTCATGTCCGTTTAGAGGGGCATCATGTCCTTTAGCGGACATAAACTGGACATCTACAGAAACGTGCACTTTTGATCCTTTAGAAGGAAAATCTCTCCTCAAAGTCTATAAAGTTGTAGAACTGGGAGTCCTTTTCAAAAACATACTTGAATGACCTCAATTTGACATCCACAACGAAAGTTATGCCTTATGCTCCGAAATCTATCCGTTTGCACCTATTAAGCAATAAAGTTGAAATGTGTAAGAATTAACCAACTAAAGCTCAAAATTCACATAAAAATTAGTCAAATTAGTTCCAATTCATCCCAAAATCATATATAAACTATTGAATTATCAATTTCCCCTACACTTAAACTATTTCTTATCCCCAAGTAAACAAAAGAAAACTAACTACTAAATCCGCAAACAAGGTATTGATTCCACTTTCATAGGTGTATGGTGGCATTTAGTATATGCTACAGCCTTTAAACCACTATGAGTGTCCATAATCGAGGAGTTATAATCTCCTAAGTGTTTACTTAAAATGAATGATACCTACAAACATTTTCTTTGCACCATTCCACACCTAATCATCATTACGAACCAATCCAATAAGTTGAAAGCATTTTAGGTAAGATTTGAAATATAGACATAAGGCCACATAAAACTTCATAAATTAGATCACAAAATAAGCAATATTAAGACATCATAGTGCTTCAATTAATCAAAATCACATGCCATTAATGAAGTCTCTCATAAAGCATTCACTTTCACGCACAAGTGTTTAAGGGTGACTCGATCATCTTCTAATGCATGCCTCTTACCATAAGCTTGCATTTTATCTACTTCTCCACTACTCCCATTTATGACATATCAATGAATCAAAAGGTCTTTATTCATTTGGTTATAATGGGGCTAAGGGGTAAAGTAGGCTAAGAAAGAAAGGATAGCAATTTAAACATACAATAATTAGTAGAGCAAAAACTACAAATATTATAATCATCATTGAAAAATTTTGTTGAGAAATTGCCCAATAACCATAATACTTAGGAAACTCCACCAACTCTATTATCAAAATTTCAATCATTCTTTCACCTTAGAATCTGAAGCGAACATGCCCAACTTTTCAAAAACACCATTTAGATGCCCTTTTTTCAGCATACTCCTTCAATTTCCATAGAAAACAACCCCACACACTTCTTCCTTTGTATACCTATCAATAAGAATATTGAATGCACAACATTTATAGCTCTACTAACCATCAAACAAGGGTAAATTTGTTTTTCTTGGTTCAAGGTTCTTTGGAATAGGTTTACAAAGAAAAAGGCTCAAATATAATCAATATGCACAAAGGGTTCACTAAGGGATTAATATATAGAAAAGGTTAGCTATTTGGTTCAAGCTCAATCCTAATGCCTTTTATCACTTTCATGAACATATCATAGTATGATTATGTAACCTCGAAAAGATGCAATGCAAGTTTTAGAAGTAAACATATATAGAATAGAAAATTATATCACTCACAAGAAAAATACGATTGGGTGTGATCCTTTAGGCTCAAAATAGCTCATTCGGTGATGTTTACTCATTCAATAGCATGCTCATTTAATCAATTTAACATTATAACATCCAATTATGACAAGGTATGTAATCAACTTACTCATATTATGCATCTTATTTAAGATAAGAGATCTAAAGAATATCTTACCCATAATACAACTAACTCATTAAAATGGATTATAATGACAATTAGAATGTGAACGATGTATAAGTATGCAAACATGCATGATGAAAGTATGAAAAATTAGTTAATGCAAAACTATATAAAACAAATGTTAACATATTTTTTAATAGAAATTGTAAGATAATTCAATGTAAAATAATACATTCAAAATCATCAATTTATCTCCACCCCCCCCCCCCCTCACACACACACACAGAGAATCTACATTTTCCTAAATATTGGTAAGATAAAAAAAATAATGCAAAGAATGGAATAAGGATTAAAGGTGAAGAAACCCCCTCAAATAACAAATTGCAGTGTCAAAAACCAAATTCCAAACCATGTATTCTTATCTCCCATCAAGGTATACACAATAAAATTATAGAGATAAAACTAAATAACATTGAAGTTATACTTACAATTTGCCAAATTAAAAGAAACAAAATAAAAAATAAGGTTAGATTGCAAAGCTAAATGTATGAAATTTAAAATGCAAATCCAGTCTTATTATCCTATGTTATCATTATCCCTAATGAGGTGGCTGTTGCCTTAAGAAAGCCCTCCATATATCTTCAATTCTGGTTTGTGAAGCCATGAGATTTCCCATTTCAACTTGAAGATCTCTAACCTCTGCCTAGGCTTCTTGCAACTTAGCTAGAACTTGATTATCTCCTGGAACTAAATCAACTCTACATTGTTGTTCAGTTGACCCATTAACGGACACATATGGATCACCCCTATCTCGACACTGATTGACCCATCTGTTAGGAGCAACTTCTCTATAGTTAAATTCCCTCATTTTATCAGCATTGATGACATCCATCTAAGTAGTATAGGCAACCTCTTCATCTCTCTTAAGAACTTTAAGACGACGAAATAGCTATCTCAATAACACTAGAAACACAAACCTCTTTGTCCCAGCCTTATGATGTACCACTTGCCATATAGAAGTCATTATCATCTGGGCAATAACAATGCCCTAGAATTGGTCATCTAAGAAAAACATATTGTCCAAAATTTACAAGTCTTCATTACAGAGGTACCTTGAATTGCTAGCCTTAGGCATTACATTATGAACAAACAAAAATGCCACCAATCTAGGTCCAATATGAAGGGAATTGTAATGCATAAAAGTGCATTAGTTTGTGAATTGCATAACGGCTATAATCCCAAATCAAGACATAGTTGTAGATTTATCCCATTGACTATTAATTGTACATCTCCCATATTTTTCAAAAGATGGAACACGACCTCCGTCTAGCAGCTCTAAATGTCCAATAATTAAATCCTCTGTTATGATCACTGTTTTCCCATTAATGCGAGAAGTGACCAACGGAGGTTATTTATTGGCAACCTCACTAAGGTTGGCAAAAAAATGTTTCATCGCATATGGGTAATATGCACCTTTGAGATCCAATAGTTTGCCCCAATGAAATTTGTCCAAGTTTGCCTTCACATTGTATACTTCATCAATACCCTCTTCAATTGAGACTTCAATCACAAATTTTTTTTTTGTTGAACCAATTTGCACATTTCTCACTGATGAACATAATTGGATCAAAATCATGTTTCTTTTCTTCTGCGATAGTATTTTTACCCCTAGCAGCTCTATAAGTTTGGCCAAAAGCACTACCCTTCCTTGCAATATGTTTAATTAATGACATTGAATAATAACAACACAACTAGTCTCAATCCCAACAAAACAAAGCAAAGAACTAATGTTTTCAGGATCATATTCAAAGCCCCCAGCTTCAGACAATGTAACCATCAAAATTAACCTTAATCAGAATCATAATAGGGAGTAGATAACTTCAAGCATCAAAAGCTATAAGGATCAGACACAATACCAACCAATAGACCCAATAAACTCACAATGCGACAAGAATTTAGAGCAAAATCATCATCATACATGAATCAGCAACATTGGAGTTCCACACTAAGCATAAATATAATCATATATTAAAAATGAGTCCACAAAGCTACTCTAAAAATTCCCAAATCCATATATTCTTCAATCTCAAAAAATTCATCCACAATTTTGCCCATAATTATCACAGAACACATACCTATGCCAATCAAATTGGAGATTTGCTTATAATCAGATCGAAATGATTCTTTCAAAAGGACCCCAAACTCAACGAACAAGAATGGTGTTGCTGCAGGCAGTAATTTGGCAGAATAAAAAAAAAAGAAAAATGGCTAAAGAGGTTAGGATTTGGGTATTTTGGAAGGTCGTGAGATGGTACAGTTGAATGTGAAGAGAAAAAAATGGAAATCTAGGCTGATATGTGAAGGGTGTGAAATCGGGAAGAAGAGAATGAGGGGAAGAATGGAGGGAATGGCGCCTTAAATAAGAGTGCAAGGTTATGTCCATTAAGCAAACTTAATGTCCGCTAAATGGACATTTACAGGTTTCTAGACCTTGTTTACCAATTGGTTGAGCAGACATGTCATCCGTTGAACGGACCTTTACTGCTACTGGGGTATTATGATCCTCCTGAGTCCGTTGGGCCGACTGAATGTCCACTGAACGGACATTTGCTGTTAAGTTATTCTTAAACAAACCCAATTCAAAAAATAGGTGTCATCTCACGTAATGCACTTCCTATTTTTCCCATTTTAACTACTCAATGATACCATAGGACTATATGCATGATGTATGAATGAAAGTAGTATAAAAGTACTAAATGAAAGAAAGAGACATTGCAACTTATCTCCCCCACACTTAACTTGGGCCTTACTTCTAGGATCAATGAGTCGTGATCAAGCCATTCCTCATGCTAATAGGAGGTGTCATTGGGATGTCTCATAAACACTGACCCTATGCAATATATAGTAAACTAAAATAAGAAGATATGATGAAAAGTGAAATTAATAAAATCACAAAAAGAGTTAGAAAAATTGGGTTGCCTCTCAACAAGCGCTAAATTTAATATCCTCAGCTGGACTAGGCCACCATGATATTAATTGTGGAATGTGATGGTGGAAATATATCCAACCATCTCTCTCTCAAAATAGTGCTCGAGTCGTTGCCCATTGACCGTAAAGGGCTTTTATTCATCCCTTCCAATCTCCGCGACTTCATGTGGGTATATTTTGGTCACCATGAAAGGTCTAGATCATCTCGACTGTAATTTCCCTAGAAATAATTTTAAATAAGAGTTAAATAACAAAATTGTTGATTAGGATTAAATTCTCGCCCAAGGTTATGCTTGTTGTGGAAAGCCTTGGTTCTCTATTTGTATTTTTTAACATTCTCAAAAGAATCTAGGTGAAATTCTTCTAATATATTCAACTCCAGCAGTCTCCTCTGTCTAACTTCTTTGAGATCATAGTTCAACCTTCGGATTGCCCATAACGCCTTGTGCTCAATTTCGATTAGAAGATGGGAAGATTTCCCAAAGACTAACATGTATAGAGACATGCCTAAGGGGGTCTTGTATGTTGTCTTATACTCCTAAAGAGCGTCATCAACCTTTAATGCCCAATCCTTTCTTGAGGTATTAACAGTTTTTTTCCAAAATTTGCTTGATTTCCTTGTTTGACACCTCAACTTGCCCACTAGTTTGAGGGTGATAAGTGGTTCTAAACTTAAAATGGCACCCATATTTTTCCAAAAGAGATTTAAATTGATGATTCTGAAAGTGTATACCATTGTCACTGATTATAGCTCTTAGAACTCCAAATCTTAAAAATATGTGCTTCTTGAAAAATTTGAAAACACTAGCACCAGTGTTGTTTCACAAAGTTGTGGCTTCCACTCATTTGGATACATAATCAACTGCCACAAGGATGTATTCATTACCAAAGGATATTAGAAATGGGATAAAAGTCCAGACCCCTTACATCAAAGAGTTCGACCTCTAAAATCCCTGACTGAGGCATCTCATGCTTCCTATCAATGTTCCCTGTTCTTTGACACCTGTCAAATGTCATAACAAAAGTTTTAGCATCCTTAAAAAGAGTAGGCCAATAAAAACTAGATTGTAAAAACTTTACCGTCATTTTGTTAGCACCGTGGTGTCTACCAATGGGTCTTCCTAAAAGTAATTCCTCACCTTATATAAGAATTTCCTTCTCCTATGGTATGAATAATCACTAGGACTAATCTTAGACACTAGAAAATTAACATGATCAACAAACCAAGGAATATTTTTCTTAATAGACTACAGATTTTAATCAAGAAAAACATCATTAATCAGTTCAGCTCCCATCTTGTCAACTTGCTCAAGTCGCAAAAGATGACCAGCCACCGAATTTTCAGATCCCTTCTTGTCTCTAATTTCCAAATCGAATTCCTATATGAGTAAAATCTATCTGATTAACCTTGGTTTAGCATCCTTTTTGTAAGTAGATATTTTAAGGTAGAATGGTCAGTGTAAACAATGACTTTAGACCTAACAAGATAAGATCTAAATTTATCAAATGCAAAAACTACTGCTAGCAATTCTTTCTCTGTAGTAGCATAATTAATAAAAACTATTGCTAGCAATTCTTTCTCTGTAGTAGCATAATTAATTTGAGCATAATTAAGAACTTTGCTAGCATAATAAATAACATGAAATTTCTTACCCTGTTTTTCTCCTAAGATAACCCAAAGTGTATAATCACTAGCATCACACATCATCTTAAAAGGGAGATTCCAATTCAGTGCAGCCATTATAGGGGCCAAGTTAAGTTCCTTTTTCAACCTGTTGAAAGCATCAAGACATTCATTAGTAAATTCAAAAGAGACTTCCTTTTTTCAATAAAACATATAATTAGTAATCTTGGAAAAATCTTTAATAAATCTCCGATAAAACCCTGTATGCCCAAGAAAACTCCTTATCGCTCTAACTGAATTGGGGCTTGGTAATTTATTAGTGAGTTTGATTTTTGCTGGATCCACTTCTATTATATTATTTGAAAATTTGTGGCTTAGGACGATCCCTTCTTGTACTAATAAAATGACATTTTTCCAATTTAGCACAAGATTAGTTTCTTCACATCTTTGTAGGACCTGTTTGAGATTGAACAAACATTCATCAAAAGAAGAACCAGAAATAGAAAAGTTGTCCATAAATACCTCTATTATATTCTCCATAATGTCGGAGAATATAAACATCATACAGCATTGGAAAGGGGTAGGAGCATTGCACAAACAGAAGGGCATCCTACGATATGCAAATGTACCATAGGAACAAGTGAAGGTGGTCTTATCCTAATCCTTTGGGGCTATGGGCATTTGGTTATACCCTGAATAACCATCTAAAAGGTAATAATAATCATGCCCTACTAATCTTTCTAACATTTGATCAATAAAAGGGAGAGGGAAGTAATCTTTTCTAGTTGTTGCATTTAATTTCCTGTAATCTATACAAACCCTCCACTCTGTCACAACTCTAGTGGAAATTTAGTCATTGTTATCCTTAGAGATGATGGTTGTGCCACCTTTCTTTTGTACCACCTGCATAGCACTTACCCAAAAGCTATCAGAAATAGGATAAATAATTCCTACATCAAGTAACTTAAATACCTCATATCACACAACTTCCTTCATGTTAGGATTGAGTCTCCTCTAATTTTCCACACTACATTTGTGGTTTTCCTTCATTAAAATCTTGTAAACACAAATAGAAGGGCTAATTCTCTTTTTGTCAGTAATATTCCATGCAATAGCCAATTTATGTTCACGTAGCACCCTTAATAACTTCTCTTTTTGAGAGGAATTCAAAGAAGAAGAAACAATAACTGGATATGTATTTGATTCTCCTAAGAAAACATGCCTCAAATGAATTAGAAGCTGCTTTAATTCAGGTTTTGGTGGGCTTAATATGGATGGTAACAATTTAGGTTTAGGAGGGCCCAATTCTTCAATTATAAGTTTATACCTAAAACCATTACCTTGCAATTCATTCTCATCTATTCCTAACTCGGCATCCAATTCATTCTCATCTATTCCTAAAGCTAGACGTGTCTCCAAAGCATCATCATACATTGATTTAGGAATAGATTCAAGTGTAAGAGAATCAATTACATCTATTATATAGGTGACTTCATTGAAAGAGGGTCCCTTTAAAACTTTGAAAATGTTAAATACCTCTTCCTCGTCACCAACTCTCAAGGTTACCTTACCATCAGAGACATCAATTTATGCTCCACCAGTGGCTAAGAATGGTCTATCATAATATTATAGGAACCTACATATCGAAATCCATCTTAAGAAAAACAAAGTCAGTTGGACTTATAAGCTTACCAACTTTTACTAGTAAGTCCTCAAGTATAACAATAGGGTATTATCTAATTAATCTATTAGCAAGTTGTAATAAAATTGTAGTTGATTTGAGATCACCAATTCGAAGCCTGTTATAGAGAGACAAAGTAAGAAGATTAATACTTGCACCTAATTCACATAAGCATTGAAAAACATTGAAAGCATCAAAGAGATAAGGAATAGTGAAACTCCCTAGATCCTTTAACTTAGGGGGTAGTTTATTTTGTAAAATAGAACTATACTCCTCGGTTAAGGATACCATAATAAAATTGTCCAGCTTCTTTTTGTTGGATATGATTTCCTTCAAGAAGTTGGTGTAAGCAGGCATCTCAGCAAGTGCTTCAACAAAAAGATGTTGATTTAGATCTTTTGAAAAGGTCAAGGAATTTCTGAAATTTGGAATCATCATGCTTCTTCTTTACCCTTTAAGGGTATGGTATAGGTGGCGTAAACGAAAATTCTAAAATTGGTAAGGACTCTTTCTTTAGGCTTTTCTTCTTCATCCAAATTCACAATTTCAGCATCCTTGGTTTCATTTATCTTATCTTCCTTCTCTTTAGGAACTGCATCTTCTACCACCTTACCACTCTTTAGTTGAACTGCTATACAATCCTGTTTTGGATTCATTTGAGTATTGCTAGGTAGCTTTCTCTTATCTTTTTCATTTACCTTTTTTTCCACTTGACTGATTTGCATCTCTAAATTTCTAATGGTAGCTTGGTTAGACTGGATGTTCTGCTCCATTTTGTTCATGGCTTGAGAGCTAGCTTGAGCACTTTGATCCATCTTGCTCATAAGTTAAGCAAACATCTCTTCAAGCCTCTCTACTTTTTTCTCCTAAGGGGAAGGGAATTGTTATTGTGCAGAAGATGAAGGAGGGGAATACTGTTGTTTTAGTGGTGCTTGGAACCCAGGTGGTCTCATTAGTTTTATAGCCTCTTGATTTTTTCATGAAAAATTGGGATGAGAATTCCAACTTTCATTGTAGGTGTTTGAGAAAGGATCATATCTCTGAACCTGTCTACCATTGTTTACATAGCTCACCTCTTCCTCTGGCATTGTTGCTTCAATGTTCATAGAACCAGCTATTGTATGCCCAAATATACCACAAAGAGTGCAAGGATCCCTACCAGACTTATTGTTGTTCATCATCATATTCATCTTCTTATTTATCTCAGTAACTTGGTAGGCTATGTCAAGTTTAAAACCCACTTCAATAAGAGCAGTAGCTTTACTCCTAATCACCTTACAATGTGAATTCTTTGTAACTTTTTTAAAATATTCCATAACTTTTAGGAACTCATGTTACTAATATTCCTACCGGTTTTTAAATCCGCCAAAGTCTGATTGTGATCAATGAGACCATAGTAGAAAAAATGAGTCAAAGAGTATGTATCAAGTCTATAATGAGGACATTAGTTAAGGAGATTATTAAATCTTTCCTATGCTTCATAAAAATTTTCTCCTTCTTTTTACGAGAATCAATGTATC
>JAOSBO010222387.1:0-14908 GCA_027563915.1 Erythroxylum rotundifolium | reverse complement strand
ATTATATAGGGTTGCGAACTCTAACATGTTATGTATTGTATAAACAGAAGTTATAAGTATCATAGCAAAATGGATATTTATGTTTATGAATCAAATGCAAGGACTGTAATGACAATGCATGTTTATGTTCATGAACAAAATGAGAGAACTTAGTTTTTCTAAAATGTTTATGTTCTATATGATGCCATGATAAGTAATGTGATTTCTTCAACATGCTGCTTCCGTGGGGTATATGCTTACATGTTCTTTGGAATGTTAGGTATGTGCTCTATGGAAGTGGGATGTTATAATTTTTGGTATCAGAGCATGGTTTGGCATCTTTAGGAACATATAGGAGTCGTTTAACTGATATTTGGCGAGAAATTTGTAAAGTGATGACAATTGTTATATATTATTGGTTGTTCGCCATCAGGGATTGAGTTGTTGAATCAGTTGACCTTAAGTCTATAGGAGCCAATAGAGAGTCTCCTATTCCCCAATGCGAGTTAATGCCCCAATCCGAGTCAATGCCACCAAGAGTACCTGAGAGGAGAGAGAGGAGGTACGACAAGCATAGAAAATAGGGAGGAAGTACAGATCCTACTGAGGCAAAGAACTTGGCTGACGCATCGTAACGCTAATTAAAATAAAATAACTATACCACTCCTATAGCAGTGAAGAGTCTAGGTCGATCCCACAGGGAGTGTTCGGTTAGCTTATGAAATGAATTTAATGGGTGTTTAGGAAAAATGTGGGGGGAGGGGGTGCGGGGTGTAAATTTTGAAATAAGAAAATAAAATAAAACTGGACTAATAAAAACAAAGTAAAGAAAACATGCAAAAAATGAAAAAAATTGGGAATTCAGTACGGACCCGATTCCTTGCTTCAATTTTGGCCTACACCTTAATTAAACATATTTCATTGATTTGTTATTTTTAAACCTCTCCTGGAAACTATTAATCGTAGGTTAATAATTAACCTAAGTTTTCCCTAAGATTTTGTTTAATCAAGATACAATCATTGATTAAACCTAACCACCAAATAGCCTAGGATATGATCTTTGGATTTAATTAGGCATTAGCATTACGAATTAGGAAAATTGATTAATAAAGGCAATAACCATATGGAAGCATCATTTAGCCTAGGGCATGTTATCACTAATGATTACTAATCATTAGTCGCTACACATGAATTTCAACATAACAATTATAGATTATATTGAAATTCTAGTAATGGGTATGCAACTAAACGATTCATTGAAGGCATTAAAATCATCTTTTAACAATCCCAATGGGTTCATACACAAATAACTGAACAATAACGAAAATCTGATTATCCATACATAAAACCCAAATAAATTAACATAGGATAACAAAATCAATTTCTAATGTGAGAAATTAATGTAGGATAACACAGTCAATTTCGGTAGGGATTTAACCCTTCATGAGTCTTTCTCAGAAAAATGCTTCAGCCCCTATTAAATCCCTATCAAAATCCCTAGCTACTTTTCACTTACTATCAAGCTTGTTCTCCTCACTATTATTTATCAATGGAACAAATAAGCTTTGAGATTTTTGATCCACTAACATTATTCATGTCTCCCCTTTGTTCTCTTTCTTGTCTCTACCACAAGCCACTCCAGTTGCACTACTCTCTCTTCATGCCAGTCCTCCTAGCTTCCAGTCACTCCCTCTTTACTATAGTGTTTGATTTCTTTAATTTCTTGGAGAGTTTTTGGTCCCTAGCTCCTGAACACTCCTTACCTAACTCACACTCTGCATTTTTAGCAAAACGCTATACTGCTGCACTTCTTATCTTGCATGCAACCCGCTATGCATCGTTGTTTCAACTTGTTATTTACTGCTCCTTGCTTGGTCTAACGTTCTCCTGAAGCAACTGTTTTGTTACTGTTTTGTTCAACATTTATTGTAGCTCACATTCTTTTCTTCATGTCTCTGTTTTTGTTTTATGCTACCAATAACAACTTATAATCTCTTTTCATTTTGGGCCTTTTCCTTGTTAAACAGTTTTGCTCCAATTTGCTTTAGAATCTTGTGTTTTTAGTCTCAAATGTATATCAACAAATCCAACCTAGTAGTTAACACAAATTGAACACAAATTAAGCATTTTATCTTGAAAATAGGGTTGAAAACATATGGAAATATGTAAGAAAATATAAGATAATTCTATTCTATCAAATACCCCCACACTTGAACGATTGCTTGTCCTCAAGCAATTTAAACACAACAAAATTATTCTATCAATTTGTTTTCAAAGAAAATCAAGTATAAGCAATCCTTCAGACATCAACAACTCAAGCATCAAGCTACCACATATATCATAATTTTTTCATCAGTGCCTATAAACAAAGTCAAATGAAGACACCATTGATCAAAGGTAAAAATAAAATTATGATGAAATTTTCTGATGGTGTTCACTCATATCGTTCAAGTATGTGATGGGTTGGTGTTTCACTCAAGACTCCCTCTAAGAGACTACACTGCCATAAGCTTGCGAATACACCCAATTTCCTCTACATACAATACATGCTATCGTAGATCAAAAGTGTTGAGTATGGTTGAATGCATCACATGCATGCAGATGCACCAGAAGTGTCGGAATCAAGATTTCGACACCACGACAACCCCAAAACACCAAGGTCTTGAATGCATGCAAAGATATATAAAGTCATATCAAATATAAACTTTTACCTTGTGTATCTCTTCCTTTTTTGATTCTTCTCCTAGTTTGGGTTGTTATAAACACCAAACCCTTCCTTGATATCCTAGAACATGCAATGATGGAAGAAGAAACAATGTTTAAGGGTTATTTGAGCAACAAACTAGATGAGTTCTAGTATATGCTTAACATGATGGAAGACAGTGATAGAGTTATGCAAATATAGTGCCCTGGAAAGCAAGTGTATTTACATGTACTTTAATCTTCTTCAGTTACAATTTTGTAATGGAAATATTTATTATTAATAAAATAAAAGAGTTTGGTTTTAGTGAGCATTATATATCTAGTCATAAGGTACAAAGATTCTTTCGTAAGTAATATACATATACTTAGAGATGTATCGGAAACATGTATATTAGTATAATCTAAATTAAAATATTCACAGATGAATAATCAAGTTGGTTGCTTGATTATGATTTAGATTATAGTGTTGCGATTTATCTCCGTGTAAGTAAAGGATTTTACTTCAAGGGAATGATGAGTTTCACATCATGATAGTAGTTGACTATCGATAATGGCATTATTAAATGAATATGGAATCAAGTATGATTTCAAGAATAAAGTAGGCCATTATTTTAATCTTAAAACATACAACTTAAGCATTCGCTTATTACGAAGCACAACCTTGATGAGTGGTGAACTCGTATGTGTTTCATTATAATTCTTGATATGATCGAAAAGGATTTTTACATAGTATTAATCTAGTGTCTCCATGTTGGAATTATTAATTGAAATATGTTTTAGGGAACATTCACTCAAATAAAGAGTCTATAGTGATATCATCACTTCTAGATGTTTTAAGGAGATTTGGTGATTAAGCTGGCACCAGTAGTTTGATGGACTAGCTACCCATCAAGTCTTAACACCAATATGAGATTTTGTGTGTTAATCACCATATAAAGTAAAACTGAAGATCTAGAAGGAAAAACCAACATAAGGGCAAAAAAGTAATTTTACCCTTTGTTATGTGGATGACTGTAATAATGCTCTAAATAGGGTTTACAATTGGACATAAAATATATTTTCTCATAATATTTAGTAGTTTAAGAGTTTAACTAATTGAATTTAGTGGAATGACATTTAGTTAATAAGCTAGAATTACTTCTAAAGAGATTAAATTAATTCTAGGCTTATTAGAGCTTGAATTATCAAAGTCCAATAAGATTCCCCACTTGGTTTCAAGGGAGGTTATCAAACTAAGCAAGAAATATAAATGGAGGTTTTAGAAGCCCATAATTGATTGTTGGGCTTACATAATTAATGGTTAATTAGAAGCCCAAATGTTCATTTAGAAATGGGCTAGACTTTGGTTTAATGTAATTGATTGGGTTAATTATATTAAAACAATTTTTTTAAAGAAAGGAGTAGCAATTTCAGTTTTAATGGACTGATTGTGCAGCTGCACATTTGACATTAAATTACTAAAGAAAGATGGTCTTTATTATGGTTTATTATCATTAAATGGAGTTATGAACTTACCATTAAATGGTTTAATTGTTATCTTTTATTGTTAGCATATGACCTATTAGCATTCATTGGATTAAAGAAGAAAGATGTGCATTGGATGGACCATCTTCCTTCTTCTTTCTTCTAAAACTGAAATTGATAGGTCATATTTAGGTTAATAGTCGTTTCATATAGCCATCTTAAAGATAAATGAGAAGAGTCTCATTTATTAGCTACTTTATGATTGATTAAAGTAAGAATTGATGCATTGAATGCTATTGTCTTCTTCCATTCTATGCATGACAAAAATTGAGGGTGTAGGAAGGTGTTCTTGCATGCTTCGACTCTCTCTCTCCCCTTTCATGCATGAGTGAGCCCAAATTTGCATAAAAAGAGTCTTAATTTTGGTTTATGTCTTCTAACAAAAATGTCTTCCAAACATTTCTTCTACTTTCCTACCAAAGGATTTTGTTAACCAAGTTGAGCTGGAAGAAGAAGAGGTAAATCAAATTTGTTGAGGATACAACAACAAGGAGAGGATAGATTGACAAAGAAAGGATTCAAAAGCAGAGGAGGGTGGTCTATCATCATTATGTTTCGTCCTTGGCTTAATTTTTCTGTTTTCATTGATTTTTTAATGTACAAATTGATGTAATGATGACGATGGAGTAGCCATGGATTGAAGAAATGGAGAGGCAAAGGTTTTGGTGTATCCTTTTGTGTATTGGCATAGTTTCAGTTTTATGAAAACAAAGATGCTGGAATTTTGTTTTAATGAATGTAATTTCGGTTTTTAATGTAAAAACAAGTGCTGGATTTTTGTTTCAAGGAATCAAGTTTTGGCTTTGATAAAATACTAAGTGCTGGATTTTTGTTTTAATGGAATGAGTTTCGGTTTTAATGAAAACAAGTTCTGGAACTTTTTGTCATGACAAAGATTCAGTTTTATGAAAATCTAGTGATGGAATTTTTGTTTTCAAAGTGGGAAAATTTGATTTTTATAAATGCCATTACATTTTACTTACAGAATGTGCGAAGCAGAAGATCCAAGTCCAAGAAGAATATTTTGGGCCTAAAAGGCTTGTAATTATTTTTATGTTTCTAGGATGAACAATCAAAAGTGGCTTAATTAGTTCATGTGACGAATAGAGAAATGAATGCAAATAATATATGATATTATGTGATTGCATGTCATTTAGAAAATTGCTAACCCTAGGCCTTGCTAGGCATTCATTATGTATCAGATATATAATGAGACAATAGAGGATGGATAATAAACTGCAACTAGATGAGATGGTATTTAAAACATAAAGCCCAAAAAGATTAAATGGGAAAGGATGCTCATGTGAGAGTCCACAGTCTCCAAATGATGGCCCATTTGCATGTGGTGAAGTGTTACTCCCCATCAGAGGGCATGAATCCTAGATCTTGCATGGTTTGGGGCTCCTTAAGAATAACTCCACTTATTTGTAGCAAATGTGACCTCCCACCGAGGCATGGTTTGTAGGTATCTTTAGTGAACAAATCAAATGGTTAAACACTCAACATTTTTTTTATCAATAAACTTCCCACCATAGCTCTATTGGTAAAAGTATGGACCAAATTATGATATTTCTCAAAAAGTTGGGCATAAGATGCTTGGTATTTTTTTTAATAGGAGGGTCCCAGTTTTTCTTTTAATGGATAAGATGGCCCACCATCACTTAGTTTGTTATAGATAAGAAAAATAACCATTCTATAATGTTTTAATTGTTTGAGTTTTGTTAAAACTATGATCATGCGTACATGCATCATGATTTTAGACAAAGTTCCAATATTGTTGACTAGTATGCTCATGCTTTAATAATTTATATTTTCAGACATTATCAACCATAAAATGAGTCCATTCACCCTGTACTTTATAAATAACAAATTGGAAAATAGAAACAATTTTAATGAATGGAGACGTAACCTTGACATTATTCTTTAATATGAATATATTTTGTGGGTGTTAACTGAAAATGAACCTACACCTTCTGGTGGAGATTTAACTCCTAAGATAGTCCAACAACATAAGCGTTGGCAGAATGCTAACAAGAATAATAAGTGTTATATTCTAGCGTCTGTCAGTGGCATGTTGTAAAAGCAAATTACTTGTATGCAAACTGCTAGTTCAATGGTCCATCACCTACATGAGATGTTTGGTGTGAGGACCAGGTCTGCAAGATTGAAAGCTATCCAAACCTTTCATAATCTCAGACAGAAACCAGGTGAACTGATGTGGGATTACATGATGACGGTAATCTCTGTGATCACTAAGGCTGAGATGTTTGGGGAGGATATGGATGCAGACACACAGATGATTATGATCATCAATAGCTTAAACAATTCTTTTCAGCAGTTTAAATTGGACTATGAGCTTAATAGCAAGGATTACGCCTTGAGTGAGTTCATGAATACCCTTCAGAGCACGAATGTAATAGCCCGGACCACCCGCTTATTGATATTGTCCACTTTGGGCCTTGATCTCTCGAGCATCATGCCCTCATAGTTTTGTTTTTCCAGAGGCCTTCCTTGGAGGTCACCCATCCTGATACTGCTCTCACCCAAGCCCGTTTAACCTCAGAGTTCCAATGGGATCCGATGCATTAGGCCATGAAAAATGAGTTTACAAGGGAGAGGTTTCCACATCTTTATAAGGCATGCTTTGTTCTCCTCTCCAGCTGATATGGGATACCCCTAAGTATAAGCATTAACTAGAACAGGAGAATAAGCATACTTAGGGATTAACAAGGAATATTAAGTGAATGGCTATTACATTTATGCACTCTACTGCTTTCCAAAAGTTACTTCCTTTTGTGATACTTACTATCTTTTTGGTTGAGGTGGCAAGCACCGTGTAAGATCATATTGAGACAGTAGAAGGTATCTTGAATACTGAAATAGCACTTTTATCATTCTATAGTTATCCTTCATTAACATGGCCTTTCAAGACTTGTTACATAATTTCTCATGTAGCTTGCCTTAACTGGAGGGTCCGAGGAAGAAGATTCTCCTGGCTCTCTTGCCGGGCCAGAAATAACCAACATCATAAATGCATTAAATGGCTTTACAATGTCAAGGATAGCCTTATTTTCACTGCAGCAACTAACTAACTAAGTTTTCCCTAATATTTCAAGCATTATGTTTTATGATTGTATGTATATCATGACGATTCATTTGGTTGAAAGAATGATGTAATTTCATTGGTAAATGCTAAAGAAGGGATTAGAGGGAATTAAGTAGAGGAGAGTAGCTGAGGATATTCTCAGATTGTAGTTGGTCCTGATATTATGGTCTGTGTTGAATAGCTTGTCATTTTTGGTCTTTCCATTATAAAGTGCTGTAGCAAGAAACTGATGTAGGATATAGATTTGCATATGGTTTTTTTTTTCAGAATATAGCTGCTCATTAGTTATTGTTGTTGTTGATTTCTAATACTTTAACTACATGACATGTTAAAGACTAGGAATGTCTAATTAGTTTGGGTCGGGAGACCCAATGGATCAAATCTGGTTTGACCAGATTGAGTTGGAGTTTGCTTTTTCTGGATCTAACAAAATATGGCAAATTAGTGTAGTTCAGGCTTACTTAATTCGAAGCCAATAGGTTAAACTAAGTTTAATGAAATTTGCATTTAGATACGTGCTCTAGAACAAGCTCAAGCTTGGAGTGATCGGCTTCAATTAGGCCTAAATTAAGGCTTGAAAATACTGTTATAGACAATTGGCATATGATTTTTCTTTTTCTTAAAGTTGGCTCATATAAGCTATCAAGATCACAGATTAACTTTAAATGACTGTACAAGAATTTCACAAAAATAATCCATTTCTAATCAATCAGAAAGCACAAAGATACAAAAATCTCACAAAGAATATAGGACTTTATTTTTTGATGAATTTAAAAAAACTAATTATGTATATGTAAGATTCACTTTAATTTAAAAAATATAAAAATAATATAAGGTTAATATGAGACCAACTGCGTAAAATGTACGAAAGATACTTATTGTTAGTGGTTGTAGGACGTAATTTTTGATGAATTTGAAAAAGCCAAAAAACTAATTATGTAGTAATGACAGTGAGACTCTTTTCTATTTAAAAAATATAAAAATATTATCGTGCAAGTACCTGCTTAGATTTTTCAGGTGCTCTTAATGATTTGGGGAGTCTAAATCTTGCACTTTCCCATCTCAAAGGTCTCTCTTTTGTTGTAAAAGCTTTGATTTTCTCTCTTTCTGCATATTAAAATTGTCAACTCCATTTAGCAGTTCTCTCCTTTGGTTTTGTATGTCGATTTTTATTGGTAATTTCAACTATTGTTCGATCATAGAAGGGATGGTAATGGGGAGAGCAAGCAACAAGAGTCTTCTCCTTCACTATCCACTGGGGTTCAGGGGTTGGGTATGGGATTACCTCACTCAAAAAGCAAGAAAAAGGGCAAGCAAAAGGTTTCAGAAGCGTCTCATGTGACACAGGTGCTTCATAGGCTTAGAGAGCAGACCCGTGAGGTTGTTAACGATTTAGACTATGTGACACATGGTTAAGCTGATGATTTGAGTAAGGATGCAATGGTGGAAGATTGGGTCAATCAGTTTGAGCAATTTGCGGATTCTCAGGTAATTAGCAGTTTTTGTCTTTTGTCTTTTTTAATTTTTTTCCTTGAAGATGGGAATGGTCTTATGGCATGATTTGGTGGTTTAAAGTCAGTCACTTGGCTTGGGGCTTTTGCTTTTTGGCATCAATTTTGGTTTCTACTGTGGGCATACTGTGAGGAGGCCAGAACAAATTTAAAGTTGGTAACGTGTACTTTTGGATGATTCACAGTGATAAGGACTTTAAGCTAGCTTACGAGGATAGAGAGCTCAAAGTTCTTATAAATTCTATACCAATTTTGTATTGAATCAATGTAGGCTCAAAGTCCTAAACCTTGCAATTGGATCAAACCGTAACATTGGTCCTCCCATGAGGACCAACGTCCTCGTTGGTCACGGCCATGTTAGTTATAGATGACACTTCCAGGTCACCATTTCATGGGCCGCCACTTTGAGATCTTTGTTGGTCATAGCCACGTTGGTCACGGCTAGCACTCCCAGGCTACCACTCCAAGACCAGCTCTGATACCAATTGTAATAGCCTGGACCACCCGCTTGTAGATATTGTCTGCTTTAGGCCTTGGCCTCTCAGGTCTCGTGCCGTCACGGTTTTGTTTTTCCATAGGCCTTCCTAGGAAGTCACCCATGCTGGTACTGCTCTCAACCAAGCACATTTAACCTCGGAGTTCTAATAGGATTCGATGCATTAGGCCATGGAAAACACGTCTACAAGGGAGAGGTTTCCACATCCTTATAAGGCATGCTTCGTTCTCCTCTCCGGCCAATATGGGATACCCCGAAGTATCTTAAATGTGAGCAATTATTAATGAGGGTGAAATGGGTGTCTTACATAAATGGGTTGTGCAGGTCAAGTGTTCGCATTCAGGCGTTCCCAGAATTTGGAAGCAAATGATAATCTAGAGTGTACTGTGAGTAACCTAGATGGTTTCTATCAATTATTTTGCCTAATTTATGTTGTGAATGATAATGATTGTGTTGGTTATGGACTACAGACAAAAGGTCCAATGAAAATGAACGGGGATTGAGATATTGAAGTGCTACTTGCCTGTGAATGTGACGACCTATGTGCTATATATTGTGACTGATTAGGTTACAAGCATTTTATGCATGAATGCATGACCACAAAGTGTTTCTCAATTCAAATGTGAATGCTGGGCTAAGGTCGGATGATATGGGAAAGTGAGTGAATGAAATTATGCAAATGTGAGTGATGCAATTCATTTCATGTATGCATGAAATATAACGGAGTTGTGACCAGAGTAGCCACCGATCAGAGCTTAAAGCTCAATGAGTGAAAATCAGCTCCGAGCTCAAAAGTGAATCAGAGCCTTAGGCTCAATGTTTAATGAGCCCTGTATCCCCCAAGCAGATAAGGGACAATTATCAATGAGCCCTATATGGGATAGCTTAGGCACTCGATCACAACAAAGTATTAAATAGAAAGTGGGTCTCATACGTACTACATTTGCATAATATGAATGATTAAATTGTATTGAATGTGAAATGAGAATTGATGTGAATGTCATTTATGTGTTATATGACTGGGTGAGCCATCGATGATGGTCACTCATTGAGTTCGCAAAACTCACCCAAAATTTGCAAATATTTTTCAGGGTCAGAAGGATGCCCAATTAGGCTAACGGAAGTATAGCTACATCATAAATGAATGATAGAGGTCGGGATCAGTTCATAACTACAATGTATTTCTTTATTCTTATACCAAATTAAGTCTTCCGCAATTACTGTATCTTATGTATTTGAATATATTTGAAGTGTATAACTTACCAATTGGAAAGGCTTTGCAAAAGAGATTGATCAAAGTATAATAACGAATTGTGATTTCAAGTTTCATGAAATGAAAGTATGGGCCTAAATGACTATTGAAACTCTGATGATTGTATTGTTACGATTGAAAATGTTTGTCAACAAAAGTGAGGCCGATTTGGTTATAAATTTCACCATATTGTGTTTTTTATTCAAAAAAAAGTTTTTATATCGATTTCTGAATGATTGAGTGCTTTAGCATGCCACCCTCATGGGGCAAGTTCTCGAACATCATCTACGATGTCGGGTATGGGTCCTTGTAGGAGTGGGGTGCTACAACGGAGGAGATATTGAATATCACGGCTCATAGGCCTGAAGCCAATATAGCATCATCTTCGAAGCCCAAGGGTAAGGGCAAGTAAAAGAAGAATGATCCAATGAAAAAGAAGGCCCAAATAGGGGTCAAGGCTAAACCCATGAAAAAGTAAGCCAAAGAGAACATCAAAGGAAAGTGTTTCCACTGTGATGAGATGGCCACTGGAAAAGAAACTGTCCAGTCCATCTTAAGTCCCTCAAAAGCAAGCCAGGTATGGGTTTCCTAAGTTTGTTAGGAATTAGAAATGTGGAAGATTTATCTATTTCTTGGATATTAGATTCAGGAGCCACTAAACATATTTGCAATTCGTTGCAAGGTTTCCAGCAAAGGAGAAGACTACCTAAATGCCAGTTTCAAGTCAAGATAGTAGATGGTTCCTATGTTTCAACATAATCAGTAGGAGTAGTTATCTTGGACATTCTTAGTGGTCATAGGTTATATTTGAAGGATGTTTATTACATGCCAATGATTGTAAGGAACATGATTTCTTTTTTTTGTCTAATAAATTTTGCTTATTCCTTATATTTGGAAAAGTTTTTTCAATATGTGAGAATAAGGATTTTATTTGTGATGCGATAATTAAATAGGGATTGTCCTTTATAGAACCTATGTCTAGCTCACTAAACACCACAAAATTGATAAAACAAAGACAATCTAATGACTCTAGCATTAATTGAAAATATCTATGGCATTTAAGAATGGGTCATATCAATCAGAAAAGACTTGACAGGTTAGTAAAGGATAGGATCCTTATGGGCTTGGATAGTGATCCATTACCCACCTGTGAATCTTGTATTGATGGAAAAATGACCAAAGCCTCATTTCCTTCTAAAGGAAATGGATCTGAGTCCATGTTGGACCTTTTACATACTGATGTGTGTTGGCCCATGAATGTACAAGCTAGAGGAGGTCATGAATATTTCATAACTTTTATAGATGATTACTCAAGGCATGGCTATTTTTATTTGATGCATAAAAAGAGTGAATCCTTTGAAAAGTTTAAAGAATTTAAAGCTAAAGTTGAGAAGCAACTAAGCAAGCCGTTAAAACAACTTGATCGGATCGAGGTGGTGAGTACTTATCTGGTGAGACCCAACAATATTTAATTGACAATGGAATTGTTTCCATTTTGTGAACTCTACGAACAACTAAATAGAATGGTGTAGTTGAGAGGGAAATAGGACTCTATTTGAAATGGTAAGATCAATGATGTCCTACGCTATCCTTCCAGAATCATTCTAGGGATATGCCATACAAACAGCAACATATCTTCTTAACTTTGATCCATCCAAATCGGTGCCGAAAACACCTATGGAGTTGTTCACTGGCCAAGTACCTTTATTAAGGCACTTAAGGACTTGGGGCTGCCCAGCCTATGTTCTAAAGTCTGAATCCACAAAGATGGAAGCAAGGTGAGAAGTATGTTTGTTTGTAGGATATCCTAATGGAACTCGAGGGTACTATTTTTATAGTCCTCAAGATAGGAAGGTATTTGTGTCGACAAATGTGACTTTTTTAGAGGAAGAGTTTGTGAGAAGTCACAAAGGGAGAAGTGAAGTAGTTATAAAGAACTTAGCTATTTCATCCAAACTAAGAGTTGATATAGATATAACAGAACAAGATGTCAAAATGGATTCAAGAGTTAAATCGAAACTGCAACCTAAACATCAAGTTATGCTTGGACGTAGTGGGAGGGTTGTGAGAAGCCAGATAGGTATCTAAGTCTAGGAGAAGGATTAATTTCCATCTTTGACCAAGAAGAAACGGATCCCATTTTGTATACTCAGGCTATTAATGATGTTGATGTAGAAAAATGGCTCAAGGCGATGGAATCGGAAATAGATTCCTTGTACACTAATGGAGTCTTGGTCCTTGTAGATCTACCACTAGTAATAAAAGCCATAGGGTGTAAATGGATCTACAAAAGGAAAAGAGGATCGGAAGGAAAGGTAGAGACCTTTAAAGCGAGATTGGGAGCCAAGGGCTATACTTAAAAAGAGCGTATAGACTATGAGGAGAGTTTTTCTCCAATTTCCAGGCTTAAGTCCATTAGGATTCTTTTGGCCATAGCAGCCTATTTCGATTATGAAATATGGAAAATGGATGTCAAGACCGCATTTCTTAATAGGTATCTTGAGGAGACCATTTATATGGCCCAACCAGAAGGTTTCATTGAGCCAGGAAATGAACATAAGGTATGCAAGTTGCAAAGGTTCATTTATGGACTTAAGCAAGCATCTAGGCTTTGGAACATTAGGTTTGATAAGCATATCAAAACCTATGGGTTCATTTAAAACCTAGATGAGCCTTGTGTTTATAAAAGAATGCAAGAAGGTAAGGTTACTTTCCTAATCTTGTATGTTGATGACATTCTTCTCATTGGGAATGATGTGGGAATGTTATCTACAATTAAGGGATGACTGAATGAAAAGTTTTCAATGAAGGATTTGGGAGACGCTAGCTATGTTCTAGGGATCAAACTTATAAGGGATCGTAAGAACAAATAGTTAGTCTTGTCTCAATTAACCTACATTAAGAATATGCTCAATAAGTTCGCCAAGAGGGATATCACACCTACTAGACATGGAATCAAACTTTCAAAGGAATAAGCACCTAAAACCCAAGAGGAGGTTAAACGCATGCGTAACATTCCATATGCTTCAGTAGTTGGAAGTTTGATTAATGCAATGCTTTGCTCTAGAACAGATATCAGTCCAATCCAAGAATGGAACATTGGACTATGGTTAAGTGTATACTTAAATATGTTTGTAGGATGAAGAATATAATTCTTGTTTACTCTGGAAGTAATCTTATTCTGACATGATATACAGATTGTGACTTCCAATCAGATATTGATTCAAGGAAATCAACTTCTGGTTCTATATGTAATTTAGGAGGTAGAGCCATAGTCTGAACGAGTGTCAAGCAATCTTGTATTGCTGATTCGACTATGGAGGCTGAGTATGTTGCTGTTTGTGAAGCAGTAAAGGAAGCAGTCTATCTTTGGAAGTTCCTAAATGATTTGGAGGTAGTTCCAGAGGCAGAAAATTTCATTATAGATTATTGTGATAATAGTGGGGAAGTGGCTAATTCTATAGAACCTCATAGTCACAATGCTGTTAAACATATTGAGTAAAAGTATTATCTCATAAGAGAGATAATACAACCTGGACAGGTGGATTGGGTAAAGATTCCTATGGAGCAAAGCCTTGCTGATCAGTTTACGAAGACTCTATCTTAAAAGTGTTTGGAGGATCTACAAGCAGGGATGGGAATGAGGGATATATCAAACTTGCTTTAGGGAAAATGGGAGATTGTTGGAGTTATGTAAATATAGTGCCCTAGAAAGCAAGTGTATTTAAATGTACCTTAATCTTCTTCAATTACAGTTTTGTAATGAAAATATTTATTATTAATAAAATAAAAGAGTTTGGTTTTAATGGGCATTATATATCTAGTCATAAGGTACAAATATTCTTTTGTAAGTAATATACGTATACATGGAGATGTATGGGAAACATTTATATTATTAGAATATAAATTAATGAATTCACAATTGAATAATCAAGTTAGTTGCTTGATTACGGTTTAGACTATAGTGTTGCAATTTATCTCCATGTAAGTAAAGGAGTTTACTTTAAGGGAATGATGAGTTTCACATCATGATAGTAGTTGACTATCGATAATGGCATTATTAAATGAATCTGGAATCCAGTATGATTTCAAGAATAAAGTGGGCCATTACTTTAATCTTAAAAAATACAAATTAAGCATTCACTTATTATGAACCACAATCTTGATGAGTAGCGAACTCGTATGTGTTTCATTATAATTTTTGATATGATCAAAATGGATTTTTACAGAGTATTAATCCAGTGTCTATGTGTTGGAATTATTAATTGAAACATGTATTAGGGAACATTCACTCAAATAAATAGTTTATAGTGATATCATCACTTCTAGATGTTTTA
>JAOSBO010222379.1:0-14909 GCA_027563915.1 Erythroxylum rotundifolium | reverse complement strand
GCCAGCCAGATTCTGGCTGGCTCTGCTCCTGCAGCTGGCGGGGTGGCCTGGCCACCCCGCCTTCCTCAATGGCGGGGTGACCACCCCGTCAATCTCATTGGCGGGGTGGCTTAGGTCTGGCACACCCTCTTAATTCACCCCCATTTCATAGATGAAAACAAAAATTAATCATAATTTAAGAATTTTGCCCATTTTTAAGGTACCATTTTTGACTTCAAGAAGAAGTAAAAAATGGTAGGCACTGTGAAGCATATCACCAAAGCTGCCTTCAAACAAAACATCATAGCTCTTGCTGTTCATAAATCGATGCCTAATATTTTTGACACAACCTCCGCTACGAAGCATATTACCAAAGCTACCTTCAAACAAAGGCTGTGGTATCAGCTTTTCAGTTATTTTTTGACTGTTTGACTTAAATTAACTGTTTGATCTATATCAATCAGCTATTTAGTTATTTAATTAATAGCTAATTAAGTTAATTAATAGCTGATTGAGTTGGTTGATTTAACCCAACAAATTAATTTTTAACAAACTATTTTATCCCAACTTTTTAAGATAGCTGGTTAATTTATGACAATAATATCCTTGTTACTTTCTACTTTCTGCTCCTTTTGAATTTGCCATTATGAGCACTATTGCTTCTAATCAACTTTCAATTTGTACATGATCTATAGAAGATTCTGAGTTAGATAAAAGACTAAAGCAAATTTCTCTATTTTTTACCTTATTGATATTAATGTTTAATATCTAATTTATAATTAGAGAATATTTATGTTTTAATCTTTAATTTAATTTAGTATTTGGGTTTTATTAATCGTGCATTAAAAGTTGATTATTTAATATTACAAATTTATAATAATAAAGAATATAATAAAATAAAAATAATTAAAATTTATAATAATAAAGAATTTATTGATAATAATAATAAATAAATAAATAAATAAAAATAAAATAGAAAGAATACTAATAAGGATACAGTGCACGATCGTAACGATCCAAATACTAGCATCAATCATTTTCAGGGATCACAGGGGTAAGCAAAAGGGTTATGAGAATTGGAAGAACGCAATGGTTGTAGAGAAGCAGAAATGAAATTCTTTATTTATGCACTATTCGAAAACAGCTCTAAGGAAATCTCATGCAGGAAATTTACATGAAATTTCACATCTTTCCTTACAAGCTGTTGTAGTTGGTAAACATTTAATAATAACAGTTGTAGTAGGTAAAGTAGTGGCTAAACATTTATTAAAATAGAGGAAGAAGTGGGACTTTGAATGGAAGCGTGTGGGAAAGGACCCAAGTGGGCCTCATTCACCTCTCACGTCTATCAAGGTGTCATCATTGGACCGACAAATCGACTTTACAGCTTGCATTCACTTTGGTCGTAATTTTTTTTTATGACATTAGGTATTCCAGTTTAGCCGGACTAATCATAAGCCTCTAAAACTCCACCCCAAGAATCCTAGAGGATGTAAATCTAGAACTCCAAGATCCTTCAGGTTCCTACGTAGCCTGTACACTTCTGCACACAATGAGTCGTCACATACTTGATTGGTCAACTGCTGATTGATCACTGGCCCCCTACTCAGCATCAGGTTCCCAGCAGCCCTCGGGTTCCCTAGTATCTTCAACTCCCACGCTGCCGCTGAAAGCGAGGCGTCCGTAATTGATCCGATCAAGGAGCTGTGCCCAGGGGGCTAGAGGATCATTAATAGGACAAATTCCTATTTCTCCTCCTTTGTCGTGGCTCGAACTCAAGACCTCCTGTAAAGGAGAGCCTTAAGTGAGGAGATTAAGCCATTAGGCCACTCCTTTGGTCATAATTTTGAGAAGACGGTAAATGGCAAAACAAAATGCAAGAAAGAGGTAACCTCAAGGCGTAAGTGAGTTGGTAAGGGGCTCTCCTAGCTTAAGTGAGGTTGTGGGTTCGAACCCCCCTCATGTATGCAGCAGTTTAAAATTTAGGGTCAGAGCTTTGCCTCCCGCAAGGGACTTACCCAGCTCGAACGGGGATTAGTCTGGGTGTGGATGGCTTAAAGGTGCCTTCCCATAATTGGGATTCGCCTAGAACACCTCGTGAAAAACCAAAAAAAAAATTTGCAAGAAAGAGGTTGTAAGGTGATCTCCAACGAAGGCACCATTTGGTGTTTTGATGCGATGAATATATCTCAAGGAAGACACTCAAATTTAACGTCAAAATGAAGTAATGAATAGTAATATATTAAATTTTGTGTGTTACTCACTTTGCCAATTTTTTTAACATATTCTTTTTACGTGATTCTCATAATTTAATTTATTTACATAATTTACTGAGTAATTAAATTTAAAATATATATTACTTTACACAAAATATATCATTATAAAGATCTCATTGAAACATTTAAAATGTTACTAATATTGAATATAATATTAAATTTATTTTTAATATTTATCTATAATTCTTCTTTATAAGTGTTATAAATTTATTAATAAAATATGTTAAAAATTTGAAATACAAGGTACATAAATTTAAATAACAACATTGATTTAAAAAATTAAAACTTAATGAAATATTTGAAATTACAACTAAACTAAAATAAAATACAATTACAATCAAACTCGAGATTACAATTAAACTAAAATTACAACAATCAAATTAAAAGTAAAAACTAAAGTACTTGAGAATATTAATTTAACATAAATAATTAATAGTTTAGAAGGTTATTCTCCTTTCCTCCAAAATCAAAATATTGGCTAAATTTACTAGACGAGTCAACTCCTCCTTGAGGTTCTCCTTCTTGAGCTCTTTTTGCATAAATTTTCATTTGTTTATTTCTGAAAGCCACACGCATCACTAGATTTTTGATGGAATCCAGATGTTTGCATAAAATTTTATTATCTTCACGTCTTTGTCATAGCTCTAATTTTTTGCCTCATTTTGAGCTCGTGACAATTGAAGTTCATAATTTTTTTGGATAAAGGATTGACTTCATGATTCTTTACTCATGGAAATAAAAAGTTTTTTCATTTCCTCATTTTGTTCCTTTTTCATTTTTTCTTTCTTCCTCCCAATAGGATGATCACCTTCATCATTTCTTTTAATAAATGGATCTTTTAACTTCAAATCATTATTTAAATCAATAAAAAAATGATGATGATTCTATTGACTTATCTGATTTTTGAGATTTGGATAGTGACATTTCATTGCACTTAGATCATTTTTTATGACCTGACACTTTTTCTTTGCTAGTATCAGCATATTTCTCCATATTTTTAAGATTGGCTATACATGATCAAATTTGAAACCTTTTTAAAATTTTAGATTTTGAATGAGTAAATCTTTTGATTTCTAGACCTGCAAGACAACAATGTAACTTAAGTTAGATTTTAGGGTATAAATCAAACGTATTTCAATAATAATTTAATATAAAGTATATATTAATTAATTAAGAAAATTGAATTTATTTTAATTTTATAAATAAAAAATAAATTATTGTATAAATATAAATTAATTTAGTTAATAACTAATTATTGTGGTATATTCCTTGAAAATAATTTGGTGTAGATTGGTTGAAGTAACATCAAATTTGGTGTAAAAAGATTCTTAAAATATTATTTTTTATACCAAATTTGTTCTTTTTTATACCAAATTTGATGTAAAATTTTAACATCAAATTTCATGTTGCTTACGTCTCTGTCAGGCTGCACGAAGATTGACACCACTTAAACTTGTTAGCATTGATTGCTTTTGTCATTAAATGTGCCAGGTTATCCATTGTATGAATTTTCTGGTTGTCCACCCTACCTTCTTCCACTTTCTCACGAACACAGTGATACTAAACTCGAATGTGTTTTGTCTTTGAATGAAATGTTGGATTCTTTGCAAGATGCAAAGCACTCTGACTGTCACAATATAGAGTAATATTCTCTTGTTTATGCTCAAGTTCTTTTAACAACATCTTTGACTACACAGTTTCTTTTCTGGTTTGTGTAGCTGCTACATATTCTGCTTCTGGTGTTGACGTAGCCACAACTAACTGTAGTTTTGAAATCCAGATCACAGCTCCTCTTGCTAGTGTAAACACATATCCTGTAGTGGATTTACTTTTATCAAAATCATCTGCATAATCAGCATCAACATATCCTCTAACAGTAAAATCTGATTCTCCATAACATAATGAAACATCTGAGGTTCTCTTGATATATCTGAGAATCCTCTTAACAGTATTCCAATGCTCTCGACCAGGATTTTCCATTTATCGACTAACTGCTCCTACTGCATGTGCAATGTCTGGTCTTGTACAAATCATAGCGAATATTAAGCTTCTCACTGCTGATGTATACGGTACTTGAGATATGTCTATCCTCTTTTCTTTATTCCTAGGACTCATGCTTGAGGACAACTTTAAATTAACAGGAAGAGGGGTATAAATTGACTTACAATCTTGCTTGTTGAATCACCGCAAGATCTTCCTTAAATGATTCTTCTGAGAAAGCCAAATCTTCCTATTATTTCTGTCTTAGTGAATTTGCATTCCTATAATCTTGTTTGCTAGTCCCAAGTCCTTCATTTCAGATTCCCTAGCCAACTGTGCCTTCAATTCTTCGATACGATCATTGTTGAGCCCTGCTACCAATATGTTGTCTACATACAACAAATATACTATAAAATCATCTTTCTCAAACCTCTTGAAATATGCACAAGGGCCTGCATTCAGTTTATTGTATCCAAGGCTTATGATGAAAAAATCAAATCTCTTATACTAACACCTTGGCGCCTGATTTAAACCATGCAGACATTTGATCAACCTGTAAATCAAGTTCTCTTTCTTTTTTTCTTCAAAACCTTCTGGTTGGAGCATATAAATTTCTTCTTCAAGATCTCCACGAAGAAATGTAGTTTTCACATCTAACTGCTCAAGATACAAGTCAAATATAGCACACATTGCCAGAATTACATGAACTGTAGTGAGTCGAACCACAGGAGAAAACATTTCATTAATCTTTCTAAGTATATCTTTTTACCACCAATCTAGCACAATATTGGTCCACTTGATCATCACCACTCCATTTGATCTTGTAAACCCATTTATTACCAATAGGATTTCTTCCTTGTGGGAGTGATACTAGCTCCCATGTCTTATTCTTATGTAGAGCTTCAATTTCTTCCTACAGTGCTGCCATCCACTGAGATGCATCTGAATTATTCATTGCTTCTTGAAGAGTTGATGGCTCTCTGTCCTTAGTTAAAAGAAAGTATACAATATTGCTCTCCATAATATAATCTAAGTGCCAGCTCGGTGCTCTTCTTGTGCGAGTTGATTTTTGAATATCTGAAACATCAGATTCGACTGGTTCTTGCTCCTCATGCTCTGATGCAGCTTCAGAAGAATCATTTTGATCAAATTTCCTTTCCACCTGTACTGTTGTAGTCTCTAAATTCATTTGTATAGTGTTAACATTTTCTGCTTGCTCTTGATCCTTATCTTCCATAAAGATAACATCCCTGTTGATAACAATCTTGTGGGCTGTAGGATCCCACAGATGATACCCTTTTACTCCTTTAACATATCCCAAGAAAATACATCTTCTGGATTTTGGATCCAACTTCGTAGTTTCTTAGGCATTAAACATGACAGAGGTAGGACTTCTAAATATGGAGGTTGGAATAATCAACTAGTTTACCAGTCCACATCTTCATTGGCGTCCTCAACTCAAGTGCAGTTGATGGAGATCGATTCTCCACAAAACATGGGATATTGACTGCTTCTGCTCAGAAATTCTTATCTAAACTTGCAGTTCTCAACAACACTTTTGTACTTTCCAACATAGTTCTATTCATCCGCTCAGTTACTCCATTTTGTTGAGGAGTGTATGTCGTCGTGAACTGTCTTTTGATGCCTTCTTGCTTGCAGAATTCATCAAATTCTTTACCAGTATATTTGCCTCCATTATCTGAGCACAAACACTTGATCTTCTTACCAGATTCGAGTTCCACCCGCATTTTGTAAAATTTGAAGGTTGGAAATACATCTGCCTTCCTCTTGATAGGAAACACCCAACATCTCATCGAATAATCATCAATGTATGATACAAAGAAATTTGTTCCACCTAGGGACGTAACTGGTGCTTTCTATATATCAGAGTGAATCAATTCTAGAATTTCTTTGCTTCCGAACTTTGATGTGTTGAACTTCAATCGATGCTGCTTACTCATAATACAATGCTCACAGAAGGGTAGTGATATCTTTGTGAGACCTGGAAGTAGATTCTTCTCTGTAAGTATCTTTATTCCTTGTTCTGACATATATCCAAGCTTTTTACTCCACGTCATTGCAGATTTGTCATCTGGACTAGTCACTGCAACGGTGTCTCTCCTTCTTGCAAAGTTATTCCCTTCAACATTTACAGATTTGCAACAATCTTCTTTGCTTTCATGAATACCAGTGCTCCTTTAAAATTCACTTTCATGATCTTGTTTTGAATCTCAAATTTGAAGCTGAGATCATCCAGTTGTCCTACAGACAACAGATTTTTCTTCAGGCCCTCTACATGTCACACTTTTTCAATAGTCTAAGTTGTCCCATCGTACATCTTTAACTTGATGGTGCCAATATTAACGATCTTTAGAGCTTGATCATTATTTACAACTGTACACATATCCCACAAAGATAGATTCATACTGATGGAATCAATCTCTTCTAGAGGTTATATGAAAAGTAGATGCTGAATCGAGAAGTCATAAATCAATAAATCTTCTCTTATCTCCAATAGTCATTGCCGCTTTACGGACCATTACACCTCCATCATCTGAAATATTTGCCGCATTTCCTTGAGGAATATAATCTTTCTTGTTCAGATTCCAACAATTCTTCTTCAGGTGCCCTTTCTTGCTACAATTGTAGCATTTGAAATTCTTCCTCCTCTTGGATTTTGATCTACCATGACTATGACCCCTACTTGGGCCACGTTCTATTAATCTTCCTCTCATCACTGCCAAGGCCTTTGTTTGTTGTGAATGGCAGTCTATTTTCCTTACAATTGTGTCGACTCTCTTCTTCTAGAATAACAGCTGCAATATTGTCGAAGACTAGAGTGTCTGTGTTGTTTGTTAAATTAATAACGAGTTGATCATACGAATCTGGTAGACTTTAGAATAGAAGTTCTGCACGTTCACTTATCTCTATTGTATGCCCTAATGATGTGAGTTAGAAAAATAGAGTATTTAAAGTATTTAAGTACTCCGTCACCGAAGTGGATTCTGTCATGCATAAAGTTTATAGTTTTCTCTTTAAAAAAAATTTATAGTGGAGTGATTTAGCCTCGTACAATTTTGTGAGATGATCCCATATTTTTTTGTCGTCTTCTTCTCCTCTGTGCTGGATAATACTCTATCAGCTAGTGCAAGGTGAAGATTAGCTACAACATTCCCATCCATCTCGTTCCAATTTTTATCTGTGATCCCAGCTGGTCGTTCACTAATAGCCACTAGATAATTATCTTTTCTCAAGATAGCCTTTATCTTCAACTTTACTTCTATCATGAACAGAATTTAGCTCCTACTATTTCACGTGAATATTACCCTTATGTATGAATAGTACCGCACACGTGAATAGTATTGTATACTTGAATTATAGTAACTGTACATTTTAATGCAAAAATAAATGCATGAACAGTTGTCACCTTTTGTGGTTACTATTCACCAACTTTCACTGTACTCACCCGAACTCCGAACGAATTACGCCAAAAAATTCGTTGTAATTTTCTCACCTCATTCTGATACCACTTGTTGTGAAAATCAATCGAATTACTTTAAGTTCGCAGCTAAATAGGACTGAAAAATAGTAATAAACATACAAATTTTACATTAAAACCTCCAAATTAGGATAAAAATTATAGACAAGGATAGAAAAATTTTACTACTAAAAAATTAAAAAATTATAAAAAAATAGATTCACAAAACTATACAGAATATTTTTATCTTTTTCTTTCTCACCTTACGTCTCTCTTATTATTCTACTTGTAATTATTTAATACCTATTTATAAACTGGAGAAGTGGGTTTGATGCCTACCATTTTTGACTTCAAAGAAAAGTAGGTAGGCAGTGAAAACTGGTAGGCACCATTTTCGGTGCTATCATTTTTTTTTATGTACAAAGGGAAAAGAGAACAAAGAAAACTGAAGGAAATTCAGTCAAGCGCTAAGCCCCGATGGTACAAATGGTTGTTTCGATCTTGCTGCAAAAAGGCCACCGAGTTGGGCGGAGGGTCGGTAAGGACATGTACGCCTGGTGGTACATACAGGGCTTCAGTTGCCAGTCTATCCGCAGTGTGATTACCTTCCCGGTACACATGTTGAAACTGCACCTCCCAATCGCGATTCAGCAAAGCGCGAATATCCTACATTAAAACAAAGGTCTCAATCAGCATACGTCCGGAGGAGGAAAGAATGTTGATGACCTGGAGCGAGTCGACTTCCAGAATGAGCTTCCGATAGCCAAACTCCCAAGCCGTGGTAACCCCCGCTCGGACCCCCTGTAGCTCTGCTTCTAGGGGCGAACAGGCTCCAAAATTGCTAAGAAAACCCCCACACCAGTTACCATGGCTGTCTCGAAACAGCCCCCCAGCTATACTGGCAGGGGAGCCCGCAGTAGCCGAGCCATAAGTATTGACCTTGATCCAGCCCGCTGGAGGTGGAGTCCAGCTGACCAGTGACCCTATAGGCAGACCGTGGGGGTGAGTGACACAGCCTGTTACTGCCTGGGCCTTGTCGATCTAGGAAACGTAGTTGAGGACGATATGGTGGCCCAACGCGGGCCACTCAAAATCCTCCTCAAAGATACCCTTATTATGCCATTGCCAGAGGTACCAACAGGAGACCCCAAAAAGGATTGTCCAATCAACCCCCGGCAAGGAAAGTTGGGTGGTCAGGTTGTACATCAGCCATTGCTCGACAGTGCCCTGCCAAAAAGCTTCCCGTTGTGGTATGGGAGTCCACTTGTTCCAAAAATTTTTCACTCAGCTACAATCACGCAGTGCATGCAACGTAGTTTCTTCATTTCCGCAGTGCGGGCAATTGCTAGTAGGGGCTATGTGGCGTAGGACCCGCTGATGGTTCGTCAGGAGTTTGTTATTAGCGGTGAGCCACAGAAAGGAGCGAATCCATTGCAATCCAGGCCATTTCCATATGATCCGCCATATAGGATGTCAGGTCACTGGGTTTGCCTTGGTAATCAACGCATAAGCGGAATCCAAAGTAAAGTGCCCGTGATGGCCAGGGCCCTAGTGAAGGGTATCGGCGTCCTCAATTGGTGAGGGGGTCGGACCTCCGTTAGGGCCCTGCAAAGGGGCCCCGGAAGGTAAGGAGTGATCGACTCCCCTTTCCAATCACTATGCTCAGTCATACTCAGCCACTAGCTTGCGTTGCAGGCTATCCGGAGGCGTACTAGTAGTCTCGCAGATTAGGGGACCCCAGCCAAGAAGCCATTGGTCGAGCCAAAAATTCGCGCTTCGTCCATTGCCCAAGGTCCAGGTAAGTCCGTGTAGGACATAAGCCCATGTAGCGGCGACGCCTCGCCAAAGATTCGATGTCCCCGAAGTGGATAAAGTGTGAGGAAATTGATGATCGTTAATCCGATATTTAGCTCGGAGGACCTGTACCCATAGGGCTGAGGGTTTGGTAAGCAGTTCCCACCCCAACTTAGTGAGGTAGGCATCGTTGGTAACGCGAATACTTTTAAGGCCAAGGCCCCCGGCCTGATTTGGGGGGCAGACCTTTTCCCAGTTAACGAGGCAGATCTTTAATGGGTCTCCTTGGCGGATCCCTCGGGAAGGGGTGAAGGGATCAGAGAGTTGACCATTCCACGTCACTTGCATGGAGACCGTAGTGATACACTTCATAATCAGACGGAGTAATGGAGCAGGAATCCCTATATCCTGAAGGATGTCGTTGATGAAAGGCCAGCTGAGACGGTCGTACGCTTTTTCCAAGTCCACCTTAAGGGCAAAGTAACCCGTCCTCCCCTTTTTCTTCCGCATCGAATGAATGATTTCCTGGGCGATGATGATATTATCGACTATCTGCCGCCCCGGAATGAAGCTGCATTAAGTATTTGCTACCAACTGAGTTAGGTACGGTTTGAGGCGATTGACAATAACCTTCGAAATTGTCTTATACAAAACCAAACAAAGACTAATGGGCCTAAAGTGGGTGATATATTTCGAGGAGGTCACTTTGGGAATGAGGACGAGGATAGTATGGTTCAGAGCTTGGTCCCACAATTCTTCTCGAAAAATGCGCTGGAGGAAGGAAACCACTTCGGGCCGCACAATATCCTATTGAGACTGAAAAAATAAAGCTGTGAACCCATCAAAGCCCGGGGCTTTATTCGGGTGCATCCCAAAAAACGCTGATCGAACTTCAGATTCGTGGAGAGGTTGACCTAGGACATGCAACTGCTCCACCGTGAGCCGAGAGAAAGCTTGGCAAGGTGCAGGGTTCGGCGTGGGATTGAGGTCAGCAGTGTAGAGGTGCACAAAAAACTGGCGGACTAGGGAACGTAATTCGACTGCGTCAGTGATTGTCGTATCATGGTGGTCGAAGAGACGCTCCACCCAAAGCTGCTTCCATTTGGTCGTAGTGACTGTGTGATAATAACGCGTGTTATGGTCGCCCTGCGCTATCCAATCACACCAGCTTTTCTGGTACCAGTAAATCTCTTCCTCACAGGACACGTGTAGCAGTTCCTCACTAAGTTTGGATTTCAAATCTAGTAAGGATTCTGCCTCGGGCTGCTGCAGGGTACGTTGGATGCCTGCTAAGCGCGTCTGTAAGCGGCGTTTACGGTGGAAGATATTCCCAAAAACATTGTGGTTCCAGGTCTCGAGGCTGCTAGAGAAGGCGGAGAGGGACTGGGCAAAAGTCTCCTCCGGGGGGAGCCAGGAGTCCGCAACTAGGGAGGAGAAGTCCGTATGAGTTAGCAAGGCTGCTTGGAAATGGAAGGGAGTTGGACCTCTAGCTCGCAGAGAAGGACGAGAGAAATGAACTAACAAAGGTCGATGATCAGACCTGAGAAAAGGAAGATGATGATTAGTCGTGTGCGGGAAGAGTTCTAGCCAGGCCGTCGAGCTGAAGACGCGGTCGAATCTAGCTTGTAAGGTCCCTCGTCGCCAAGTAAACCGCGACCCAATGTAACCTATATCATGCAGGCCACTATCGTGAACCCATGCGCTAAAGGCCTGGCAGACCACCGCCGTGTGCTGGGATCCCCCTTTTTATCTCCAACCATAAGCTTCGCATTAAAGTCGCCGCCTACAAGCCAGGGACGAGTAACTGACTATCCTATCTCCCTTAACAGGGGCCACAAGAATTTTTGGTTAGACGGCTGGGGGCTGGCATAGATAGCCGTGAGTTCAAACCCTCGAGACTCGTGCTGTATTATAGTATGAACCAGTTGTTTATGGGCCAGGACGATAGAAACTGTAAACTCCTTTTTCCAGAGCAACCAAATCCCTCCCGTGAAACCGTCGGCATCGACGTGAAAAGTATAATCAAACCCCAGCTGATTAATGACTGCTTGCGCTCGGCGGCCACTAATGCGGGTTTCCACTAAGACAACTAAACCTAGGTGGAATTGACTGATGTAGTTACAGAGGATGGTGGAGAACCGGGGGCTACCGGCTCCTTGACAATTCCAAAAAAGGACTGACATAACGAAAACGGAGATCAGAGCCCCGTGTCATGGGGTGGTGCCAAAGTACAGGCCGTCGCCATACTCGGCCCGGCTGTCATTGCCAGGTCCGGAGCTTCATTAGCCTGTTGTTGCTCATCCGAAGACTCCGTCATCCGGGAATCACTATCACCACATTCCGGGGGCTCAGGTGGTGGCTGCGTGGGAACGGATTCATTGGGGGTAGGCCGTTCCATGGCCCTCGCGATCCCGACCATCGGTTGCTCAAGGGTTTCCTCTTCCGTAGCCTGGCCCGCCACCGGCTGCGCGCATAGCACAGTCTGGTGGGAGGTGAGAGTTACCACTTTGTGGTGGGCCTGGGGGGTGGGCTGAAGTTGGGTATAAATGGGGGTCTGGGAGCTGAGGAAGGGGTTCTGGACCGGGCTAGGGGGTCCTTGGGCCAGGTGGGCTACTTGTTTGCCTTTCCTTGGGCCCTTGAGCTTGGCTGGAGAACGCTGGGCCTGGGACGTCAGCCCAGACGCTCCCCTGGCTGGGCCCTGCTGGATGCTCGACCGCGACGACGTCGTGGCTGCGTGCGGAGCTCCAAAGACAAGTTGCATCTGCGTTGGCGTCAATTCTTCCATCACATCCTGCAGAGCGCCGAACCTGGAACCGCGCGTCTCGTCCTCCTTACTGGTGGCGTCTGTCATTTTAGCAGAAAAACGTTGCGGAATTGACCGTTTGGACGGGCATTGCACTTGGATCCACGGTCCAATCTTGGTGTCCATCGGAACGGCAGGCGTGGGAGCGTTGGTGGCACGCCCACCACCTTGATCCGGCGAGTTCCCCCCAGGTCCCTGCGCCGAGACACTCCTAGTCTCTGCGGCAGTACTGGCGCTGGGAGTATGTGACGGAGGTGGCGAGCAAGCTCCGGTATCATGCCCAACTTTGCCCCAGCGGAAGCAAATCTGGGAGAGGCCCTCGTATGCGACGCGGAGCATTTCGCCGTCTAGTTCTACAGTAGGTCGAAGGGGGATGCTCAGGTCGACGTCGACAGCAAGCCTCGCAAACTTGCCTCGCTGGGCGGTCAAGGTGGCTTCGTCAATCTTAATCGTGTGGCCGATCAAATTGCCTAATGCTTCAAGGATGCGGGGGTGGTACCGTGCTATGGGAAGGTCGGGGAAGCGGACCCAGACCACGGCGCAGGGGGTGGTACCCTAGGCTGGTCGGAAGGCGGAGGTCCACCGCTGGACCGATAGTGCGTGACCAAAAATTGCCCATGGCCCCTGCGTCAATGCTTTCAGGTAATCAGTTTCTACCTTAAACTTGATGAGATAAAAATCCGAATCTAAATCAACGATTTTAATCTGGCCCTGTGGTTGCCAAAGGACGTGAAGGCCGTTGCTGAGGATCCGGAAGCCGACCCGCCGGCCGAGCAGTTTGACTACCACTGCCTGGGACCATTGGTGGTCCAATTTTTCTCGAAAGTGCTGAGAGAGTGCAATGTCGGTTACTGGGCCGTCAGTGATGATGCGAATGTCTCCTGCTTCGGGGTCAACGGGCTCTTCTGATGCCCAGGATGAAGCTGCATTAGTCTGGCCACCTGGTTGGTCCTTTGAAACCACTGCACTGTAGGACAATGGTGGAAGAGGTAATGTGTCTTCTTCCCTGGTTCTGGTGCAGCTTTTCTTTTGAGGTTGACCCTCGGGTCCGAGGCTATTGGTATTTGAAGGGGTTTGCATGAAGGTGATGAAACTAGTAACGAAGTTTGGGGTGCTGTGGGACGTGTGAAGCAATGTGGTTGCTGGAAAAGGTGGATCAGAAAGGGCAACGGGAGGCGGCGAAGGGGAATGGCAGATAGTAGATGAACAGTAATTCAGGGAGCATCCATGTTAGCAAACTTCGCGAGGCTTAACTTGAAACTTAATCAATCACGGCCTGATCAGCTGTGTCGCTCGGTGCTATCATTTTTAACATACCATTTTTCACTTCAAGAGACAAGAAGAAGTAAAGTCAAAAATGGTAGGCACTGTGAAGCATATTACCAAAGCCGCCTTCAAACAAAACATCATAGCTCTTGCTGTTCATAAATCCATACTGGGACAGTGATTCGCATCAAAAGCTGTAACTTTGAATTCCCCATTAAGATCAACAATGACTAGTGATTGGCCCACCTCAACACACACGAACAACGAATCTTCGATGTAAAAGAACGGAAAGAAGAAAAAGATGATACGGGGCATTTTAAAAGTACTGTTCTTGGTCCCAGCCACGTGCACTGCCACGTCAGAATCGGCCCATAATCAAAAGAAACCAACACGTAAATTAAACGACAGGACTTGACGTCATTGTTGACATGTCATCCGATAGAGAGATGGAAGACGACGAGAAGGTGAGGAACGACGCCTTGCAGATCATCGGACAATACCCAGACCTGCCCCGACTCGTTGTCTTCGATCTCGACTACACTCTATCACCTTTCTACTGGTACTTCCAATCCTTGTTTTCTCGTGTTTCTCTCGTGGGTTGCTTTGTGTTAATGGATGTTTTTGTGATGGGCTTTCTCGTTTGGTTCAGTGAGTGCTATTATGAAGATGATACTCCGTATCTGTACCCACATGCTGAGGAATATTATATGGACTGAAGGATATGGGAATTGATGTGGGTATTGCTTCAAGATTACCTACCCCTGAGTTTGCCAGGACTTTTCTTGCTAAATTGGCATCAAGTCCTTGTTTGTTGCTCAGGTTAGGTCCTGACTGGAGATGTTTGCTTTAGTTTGTGGTGAATTTTGCCACATTTGTCTCTGAAAATGTCATTTTGATGTTAGGTTGTGAATGCTTCACAATCCTGTTTCCATTGCTGTTCTTCTTTAATATATTTGAGGAAAGTGCTTGATCAAATGTTTGGAGGGAGTTGTTTGCTTTTTAAGATGAACATGAGACACAAAGAGAAGCTTTACTAATCTGAGCATCATTTTCAGACGTATTCAAGTATCAAAGTGGGATGTAGTATGACTACTTTGACGATTGAGTTTCTCAATCTTGTCATTGAAAGGAAAGATTAGTGAGCCAAACTTGGGGTTGAATTTTGTGTAACTGTCTTGATATAGGCTCCTATCTCTTATCAAGGCCTACTTTTGCACTTGAATTCTGATGAATTATTTGTTAATGGGAATTGAATGCTACTCTTGCATCTCATCCAGTTCTTGGATTGGTTATGTGCAGGAAATCTTCTCCAGTTGGACACACAAAACTGAGC
>JAOSBO010222372.1:0-14909 GCA_027563915.1 Erythroxylum rotundifolium | reverse complement strand
AGAGGTAGTAGTCAAGGTAAAGGGAGGTAGAAGGAAGGAAAATGGTTGTAGAGATAGCTGGGTGGAGTGCGGAATGGAAAAGGAGAGGAGCAGAATCAAAATCATGAGCTATGTGCTAGAGAGAAGGTAGAGTGTCTCTCTCTAACCCATTGTTACAGTTGTTGTTTGTTGGCTTAGAGGACCTTATTCATTAGTTTTATTGCTTTGATCCCCAACCTTCAATGCTCCTTAGATTTACAAACTTCCATTCATTTTATCTTAGGTTTCGAGCTATTGTTGAGATGACCACTTTATAGAAAGTTTTTTCAACAATCTCTTTGATAGGCATATTGAAGTCCTCAAATTTAATTATGATTCATTAAATTCTTATTATAGTAGTTGAGCCAGGTTGAATCACAAGAGAATTAGCAATTAATTTATTAATTTAAATTGTCTAAACAAATTAGCGATTTATGACTAATTAACTGATGAACCAAAATTAACAAATAATCAAAATTATTAACTAAAAATAAAGATTGAAAAATTCAAATTTAATTAACTACGATTCAAGGAAAAGACCTCATCCAATTGTAACTTTGAAAATTGGATTAAAAATAATAATTTTCACAATTTAAGCAATTAGTCTAAAACTTATTATGATAGCCATAATAAGTCTGAATCCTAAATTAATTGGTTCAAACTTAGCATGTAAACCAAAACTTATCATTAACTAATTGGGTATGATAGCATTAAATAATTAAGATAGCTACATCTATTCAATTTAGTTTTTTTTCCTTATAAGTCAAATATGCAACTTTATAAATAACCTATTTGCTACTTCTACCAATCCTTCATGACAATTACGGATGATTGAATTCATGCATAGCTATAGAATAATTAGAGTTACACAAAACTCTCTGCTTTATAGGATTCTGGGGAGGATGTATGTAACTTTCCCTTTTTATTTTTACAAAGAGGCTATTTTCATGACTTGTACTTGTGACCTTATGGTCACAAAAGAGCAACTTTATCAGTTGTTCTAAGGCTCAAACTCTACCAATTGAATTAATTCTTTAGATCAATCAATATTGATTATTTATGTAATATAAGAACACAAAACACTTGAATTAAATTAAAAATGTAGGTTCAGAAGAAAAAACTCACAAGGTTACAACTAGAGTTTTGAATCTCCTTGAATTAGAATATTTAGAATTAATTACATATATATTTAGTTCCAACACTAAAAATAGATGAAAAGATGAGAGATGAAGAGAAAACACAAAGAAAATAAAATAGGGTGATATGGAGAAGTAAAGAAAATGTTTTTCTCCTCTCTTCCTACTCCAAAAAACTAGCTTCCTGTTATTCTACCAAGATCCCTATCTAAACAAATCCAAATCCCTACATAATAAGGCAAGAAATAAGTTTCTTAATTTAATTCAAATTCTTAGGATGAATCTAACATTAAGTGTGATCACGCCTAATCCAGTGTAGTAATCTGTCTACTTTTTCCAATTTAAGCAACAAAATAAAAGAGATAGGTCCAATTAATATAACTAAATAACATCTCATCAAATTCTCCTATACCACACTTATGCTTGTTGATAAATGAATAATTGAGTATATTTATATATCCATATTTAGTGTGTTTTGCTTGTTATTTAATAGTTATAAATATTTTTTGTATTTATTTTTCTTCAAGTGTGTTTGTAAATGATAATTGCCTTCATAAACTAAAATTAGAGGAATTTGGGTAAACTTATGGCATAAAACAAAAATTTAAGCAACTTTTATAATACACAACCATGTGTAGCGACTGTGAAGTCACTACAAACATGTGGAGCTTCGAAGACACTGTTTATGCCTAGGTGAAGATACACGTCCATGTATGTTGACATATATAACCATGTCTATTACCTGTTTAAGCTCCTGTAATCATGTAAAGTCAACATTTTTGAGATACATGATCACCCACACAATCGAGTGAGTGATCACGTATGTCCCAAAAATCCTAGTTCTTACCATAAAAGGATATTATTGAAGACTACATAGGGGGAAGCATTTTAGAGTCGTATTAAACATCATAGAAGAACAGTTCTAAACAAAGGATGAAGAAAACACGAAGATTATGTCATAAGATCTAATAAAGAACAACCTTCAATCCAAATTGCAAGAAGATTTTATTAGAGACAAAAGGGGAAGATAGAATTTGAATTCTTTTATTTCTATTTGTTCTTCTGGATATTTCATATTGGATTTGTTTTCTATGTTTAGGAACTAAGTTGGTTAATGCCTAAGTGTGATTAACTCTAAGTTGGCATGATAATATTATATACTCTTTTATTCAATGAAATTTTATTGATTGATTTATTGCGATTCAATCATGTATTTAGATTCTTGAACTAATATATACAAAATATTAGTCCAATCTTTGATTTGATATGATTTTGATTGAGAAATCCTTTCATATGAATAGTTCTACCATAGTTAGAAAGAGTTGCATACAAACCTAGAGATAGGCAGACATAAATCTTTTAGATTAGGGTCAAACTTAATATTTAAATTCACCAATCGAGTAATGCAATCTTATGGGTTATAACTAGAAAGAGATTTCAGTTAATTAACTAAGGGTTAGTTATTAAAAGTCTTGAAAAAGATATTAACATAGGATAGGAATTTTCATGGTCTAATAATCAATAATTTAATTGCATGATAAAGGGTTAGTGTTTAGGATATCTTAGGGGGATTCATCACTTAGGTACTACTTATTTGATATTGTTTAATCATAGTATACTCTTCATCTTAGTTCATTATTGTGTTAACTTTAGTTTAATTAGTTTAGTTTAATTTTTAATTAAATTCACAACCTAATTTGGTGGTTAGATAATAGAGAAAAGGTTAATACTAGTGTTTATAGTCCTTGTGAGATTGACCCGTATTTGTCAGTGCTAGCTATTGCTATACTGTGCACTTATGATTAAAACTCATAATTATTAAAAGAACAAATGAAATTAAATCAAGTTTTTTGCATCGTTACTGGGGATTATAATATTATGAAAGCCTATCTTTTATTAATCTAATTATTATTTCAAAATTTATTTTTATTTTTATTTTTTATTTATTTGCTTATTCATTTACATGTCCATTTATTTATCTTTTAAACTTCTCTATTTTGACTTATGTTTGTTGCTTATTGATCGTGTCGTTCGAGATTTAAAATTTATAAGCCCTCAAATACTACAAACACACAAGTTGCAATTGTAGTATAAGAGATGTCAATCCCACGAGGAGGGGGAGTAATCTAATCCTAAAATCTAAGGCTAAAAAGATATGAAACTCAAAATAAACAATGTAATGGAAAGTAATCACGAGAATGGAATTCAGCCGCTTAAACCAGAAGTTAAAGATGAAAGTATTAACAAGTGAGCAGTATGCAATCATAATAGAAGTCAACCTAAGGAATTTTCCAATTTATGAGAAAGGGCATTTTACTTATCATTAATGCTAAACTAGTTGGTTATGTGTGAATGGAGTGTCGGTTCTAGACTATACTAGGGTTGATTACTCTCTCTCGAATTATAACCATTAAACCCTAAATTATAAATCCTAATAAGATTATGAAATTTGCAATCTCTCAATTAACAGATTATCCAAAATCCTAATTAGATCTGAAGCACTCTAATAAACTATCGACACATCACACAGGATCTCTCTCCCTACAATTACCAATATGATTTGTCATGGTTTCTATTAAATTGCCTAACTCTCATTAATATGATTTAATCACTTTTCATTCAGTTCACCCTCTTAGTATATTATCGAATTATGCAAGAATGAAATCAGTTCACGACATTCATCCAATAAACACAATCAAATAAATTATCATTAAATCAAAATAAAATCCCAAAGTAGAGTTTAGAACATCATCAATATTCTAAATCCTATCATCATACTATCCATCTCAATTCTATACATAAATAAAATCAAATGAAAAGGAAATACAACTTGGAATAAATGATGGAAGATAGCGACGTTGGAAAACCTCTTGATCCGGGAAGTACGTCGAGTCAGATTCATCTTCCTCATCTTCCTTTTCCTTTTTCTTCTTTCTCTCTCATGGTATTCTCCCTTTAGGGTTTCAAGTATGGCTGCATGAAAAGCTCTTTCTTTCTTCTTTTATTTTTTAAAAATAATCTCTTATGTTTTGGGTAAGCTTAGGGCTTTTCTAGGTCTAAAAGGCCTAAAAAGTCCCTTAAAATGTGAAGTTCATAAGTGTTTGTGCGTCTGTCCGACATAAGCAACGATCGTGGCTCACACCTAAACCTTATATCATGATAGTGGCATTCAGGCCATGATCGTGGGCCATTCTTAAAGCTTCTGTTATGATCACGGCCCGGTAAACCACAATCGTGGGTCGTTGTTTCGGCCTGAATATTTTCGAAACTCCTTTGTTCTTTGATGTTGAAACACTAGCAATCACATCAAGGTACCTCAAAAACATAATATTTAAGCTCCAAAGCTTGTACTAACCCTTAAAACACTTAACTAACACAATTCTAACCTAAATGCATACTAAATGGTTGAATTAACGACTAGACACATATCAAACTACACCCTAAAACATGAAGTAATTTACACTTATCAACATCCCCACACTTAAACGTTTACTTCTCCTCAAGTAAACGAAAAAACAAACAACAAAAAAATCACAAAGCACATGATGCAATAATCAGACAACGACTTCAACTTCATGAAATAAATTTAACTTTAAACACAATCATTCAAGTTGTTCCAAATCATTATCATACAAAATCTATGTCTAGGAGCTCTAGACTAAATTTACATATTTATCAAAACTTAAATGTCAAGTTTATTCACCCCTTTCAATTGTACACACACATTAATAATTATTTGGTCATTCAAACATTGTAACTAATCCTAAGTACGTTTTTATGAAAAGTTAGGCTATTTATAAGTTTGATAGGTTTTTATTAGAAAACATTTTTTTGGTTACTTTTTGTTGACATGGACCGAGTCTTTTTACACAGACGTAAACATTGGTGATGAATGTCAATCCAGTTACTTAACTAAGTCATGTTTTTATTAAGTTGCTTAGTTGGAATGTCATTATAGACTTTTGACTTGCAAGCACACAATTTTTATGCATATCGATTCAGTTACTTGGCTACATCAGGTTTTTAACTGGCTAGTAGCTGTATTCATAACCCAAAGATTAACATAATAGTTATTTATTTAAAATTTACAAACGTATTTTTTTAATGCCTACCTTGTTGGTTTAACTAGTTGTTTTCATGAAAAAAATAATAGCAAAGCTACTTAGTCGAAAGACCTAAAATTTGGACTAAATGTGACAACTTATAGGGTGATAAACTAACACTGAATCCTAATTACTTTGCATATTTTAGCCAAAAAACCCATATCACTAATTTCGTAAGTTAATGACTCTTTACAACTTAATAGATTATGTTCAAAATTAAATCGATTTCATTCCATCTAAGCACTCAATACATTCACACAATTCACAATATGCAACCTAACACATTAACATAATAATATGCAAAATTCACATTCAAAGCAAAACACACAACCCTCCACACACTTGAATAACATATTGTCTTCAATGTGAGAAGGAGACAAACAAACATACATGGAAGGAACTAACATAAAATAAAATAAAACAAGTACTAAAGTTAACAGAAAAGGGTTAGAAATGAAACCTTACAGTGATGGAGGCAGGGATAGTGTCTAAGGTGGCAATTGTACACCTTAAGCTTTGAAGTATTGCTGAATCTAATGTATATCCTAGCTTTGATGTCATTGTGTGCAGGCCATCTCCTTCATCATCCTAGATTTTTCCATAAGTGTGTTTGTAATTATTTTGGTGTTGGTGGATATTATATTAAGCACCTTGTTCCCACCACACTCGTATGTTTCTTCTTCCTCTTCAAACTCCTCAATGGTCAAGTCCTCTTTTGTCTACTGAGGTGGTGTTATGCTAGACCTTGCCTGATTGGCCCTGACCTTCGTATGTGATTTTTGACTGATATTCTAGAGTTCTATGTTATAGGACTTTAGGATTTTAGCACACCACAAGTAATGGTGATTTAGAAAATCAGGGTAGTGGGTAGTTAGGCCACAATAATCCACACTATAGTACTTAGCAATGGTAGAAACCACGTAAACCATACCCAAATTATTGCCCCTCTTACGTAGAGTCACAAAAATAGCATTCAACACTTATATGGAGGTGTACACTAGGATGTTGTGATCTATGCACTACAACAAAAAAATTTCCTTCGTTGAGCTTTTGTTAGTTTCAGATTTGTTAAAGAACATTTGACATATGAATTTATGTAACAACAAGTGCTCATCGCTTTGTATAATGTTGCTATGGGCATTCTTGGTGTCAAATTACTCTCGCCTGTTGAGCTTATTCCAATAGCGGGAAACACAAAAGTCATCGTGCTGATCCAAAATGGAAGATTTAGGGAAATGTTCACTCTAGGTGACAAGTGCTAAGTTTTACTATTTATAACCTTGGTAATTATTATAAGTGCATGGGTCATTTGCATAGTAACCTAAGGTGTCGATCCCACGAGGAAGGTAATTAGTCCTAAAATCTAAGGTCAACTAAATTTGCAACAACCTAAATAAACAACTATTGCAGAAAATAAATCAATCATTAATCAAATATGAGAATTTAAAATGCAGAAATTCATAAAATATAACTAACACAAACAATATGAAATCAACCTAGAAATAGCCAGGTGAGAGAAAGGGGATTTAGTTCGAAACAAAAGAAAATCTAACTAATTATGTAATTTTCAACTTAATGGGCCTATACGATCCTAGGGTGAATTACTCTCTCTCGAGTTATGATTCTTAACCCTACTTGATGAGCCCTAATTTAAATTATGGAATCGCAATCTCTCGATTCGTGATTGACCAAAACCTTACTTAGAGTAAGTTATATATTAACTTATCGGGAATTTATGCTCGATCTCTCGTTACACGACTCTACTGGTTTGATTCAATTCTCTACCTATCGATTCACCTAACTCTTATTAGCCTAAATCGATGATTTTTACTTAGCTCACCCTTTTAGTTTATTGCCAAGTTATTAATAATAGAATTTGAATCACAATTAAATCGAAGGAAAATACAATTGAATAAACTTTATTAATCTCAAGAACTAAAATACTCAAAGGTTAGTATAGACAGTAAATTAATGCTCAACAACAATATTTCCAATGAATATCCCAATTTCATACATCAATAAAATCAAAATAAAATAAGAAATACTATCAGAGCAGATCTCAGAGGCAATAACTGCGGGAAAACACCTATTTTGGGAAGTATGTCATGTCAAACTTGTCTCCGTGTCTCTCTTCCTTCATCTCCTTCCTCAATCTCTTGATCTCTCTCTAGTTCTCTCTTGAAATTAGCAGAATAACGCTATCTTGGACAACTCTCTAGGATTTCTAAAGAATCCTAGTGGCTGTCACATCATGTTTTATTTATTCTGTGGAAGCCCTAGGTCAAAGTCGGGGTAGAAATGGTCCAAAACTTGAGTTTTCATATCAACCCGACGCATGGCAAGATCGTGGCCCTGCATGTCATGATCGTAGCCGGTACTTTAACCTTTCTGTCACGATTATGACCCAATGTATACGATCGTGGCCTAACTAAATGCTCTCTGTCACGATCGTGCTCTAATGTGCACGATCGTGGCCTGGCTACTGTTGGCCTCTCCTTTTCTGTCAAGATCTTGGTCAATATGCACAATCGTTGCCAATGTGCACGATTGTGGCCTATTTATTTTAGCCTGAAACTCCTCGAATCTTCACTATTCTTCCCCGTTTACGCTGTAACACTAACACACACATCAACGCTCATAAAAATTATAACAATTAAGCTCAAAGATTCAAACTAACACGTAAAAAACACTTAAACACATAAACTAAGATAATTAAACCTTAAATGCACACTCAGCACTCAAATTCATACTAATTACGTAACAACTTATACCTTAAAACATCATGCAATTGACAACTATCAACATGCCCACACTTAAACATGTGCTTGTCCTCAAGCAAACAAAGCAGCAAACACATAACTTATAATATACATAGTGCAATAATGAGGCAATGACTATAATCTTCATGAAATAAATTTATCTTGGACACAAGCATTCAATTTATGTCAAATCATTAACATGCACAATATGTGTCTGAGGGCTTTAAACTAAATATACAATTTAATCAAGACCTAAGCTTTAACTTATTTACGCTGTTTAATTTTAAGCACATGTTAATATTTTTTCGGTCCCCCAGACTTTGTAACTGTTCCTAAATATATTCCATGAAAATTCAAGCTCATCACAAGTCTGGTAGATTTTTTATTTAAATCACACATATTTATTTATTTAAACCTAGAATTAGTCTTTTGCTCGGAGGCAAACATTTGTGATGAATGTCGATCCGGTTACTTAACTAAGTCATTTTATTAAACAGCTTGGTTGAAACATCATTATAGCCTTTTTACATGAAGGCACACATTTGTGATCCTTGTCGATTTGGTTACTTAGCTATTATCACGTTTTCAACTAGCTACTAGTTCTATTCATAACTCGAAGGCCAGCAGAATAGTGATTTATTTTACAAATTTTTTTAAGAAAAATTTATTGCCTACCTTGTTGGTTTTAGCTATTCATTTCTATGAAAAATACTAATTAAGCTATATAAGCTAAAAGGCCTCAAATTATAAATGAATGTGACAATCTAGAGGGTGCTAAATTTACCTTAAGTCCTAATTAGGTTGTATGTTTATCCAAAGGCCCCCTAATTCACTAATTTTATAGGCTAATAATCGTTCATAACCTAATAGACTATGTCCAAAATTAAAAGCATCTCATTTAATCTAAGCCATTGACCCATTCACACACTTTGCAAAATGCTATCTAACAGTATCATATGATACATAACATCATATATAAAAGCAAAAGCATAGAATCCATCCCCACACTTGAACAACACAATGTCCTTAATGTGAGAAGGAGCACACACAAAAACATAAAACAAAAGAAAGGACAAGAATTAAAGTAAAAAAGAGATAATTAAAATTGAAAATGAAAATAAAAATAGAAATAAACATAAACAACCTAGAATTGAAGACTAATTTAGGGAAGGAAATTAAAAGAAGTAACTGGATTAGAAATAAATTCTATAGAGAAGGGGGTGGTGATGGTGTTGGAGGTAATAATTGAACACCTTAAGACTTGAAATACCGATGGAGTTGTCAAATCTCTCGGCTCTAGCGTCATTGTGTACGCACCACCTCCTTTAGTGTTCTATTGGTTTCAAAAATTGCATCCAAAACCTTTGTCCAACGTTGGTCCTCTTTTTCCTCTTCTTCTGATTCTGTGCTTGTTGATTCCTCTTGTGCCTGCCTAGATAGTGTAGAGCCTGAACTTGCCTGACCTGCCCTAGTCCACACATGTGTCTTTTCGCTGATCTCCCATAGTTCCATGTTTGTGGAATGAATGATTTCTGCCTGAAATAAGTGATGGTGGTTGAGGAAGTCAGGGAGGTGAACTGTTAAACCCCTTTCATTCCACACCAAAATGTTCGGTCCCACTAGATTCTCTGTGCTTGGTTCTCTAGTTGCTTACGCAATTCAAGCCTATCTAACGTGTCAACATTAAAGTACCTAGGAACTACAATTCGCATAGAATGAAGGAATATAAAACGAGTACCTTCCTCCTCTGTGTAAATCGGGAACGGTTCTTTGAAGTCCACTGCTCGGTTCCTTCTTCCCCATCCTAAGGGTTGTTTTCATCCATACGGTTCTCGTCGAGCTAGTTGCTTAATACGTGGCATGATCTCAGTAGCGGTTTGGAAAAATTTGAGGTTGAAAAATTCTAAAGAGATGTAAGAGCATTTAGATGTTGGAATTTTGGAGAGATAAAGTGAAAATGAAAGTGAAAGTGAAAGTGAAAGTTAAGTAAGAATTAAATATATAAGAGGTAAAAAGGGTAAAAGGGAAAAAATGGCTTAAAAAATTGCGTCCTCTATTATTTTTGCATAGTCACAGGCCATGATCGCGGTGTATTATCAACAGGGTTCTCAATCGTAAGCCACGATTGTGACCTACTAGGCCATGGTCGTGGCCAATGCCTGTACAAAGTCCTTATTTTGCTGTTTTTCCAAATTTTCTCTTTCACTTCGTAATTCTTTTTTAGTTCTCTTTCTATGATTGTGTAATCTTCCCCATGATTCCGAAATCCTATTCCTCTTTTCGCTTTCATTCAACCGAAACAAAATAAACCTAACTACGGAATTCAACTAGTCTAGCAAAATTTAACATGAAACTAATTTTTTTCCATGGATTGCCTCCCATGCAGTATTTCTTTTAACGTTAGTAGCTCGACGCTCTTTTAAGCTTATAAAGTTGGAATGACTAGTTTGATGGTAGAGTCACCATTAATCACAAAGTTTGAACCTTAGCTACCATATTGCAATTACCATCGTTCTTGCAATTTTCTTTGCCTCGCCTTCTCCTTAGCGAGTGCTTCTTTCAGAAAGCATTTGCAAGATCCTCGATGTCTTCCCATTCTCCTCGAGGTTTGGTTTTGCTGCGATCCAGGAGTTGAAGGAGCTCCGTACTCTCTCACATTCACCTTGAAGGTCAATTTCTCCATCCCTACTCGTAGAGTTAGTTCGTCCCCATCCATATCATTAATTGAGCACGCAGGGGCTAAGAATGGTCGTCCAAGAATCATCGGGCTATCCTCATCTTCACTGAAATCCAAAATATAGAAATCCATGGGAAAGATAAATTTATCAACTTTTACCGACACATCTTGTATGATTCCCATCAATCTATGTGAAGTTCTATCGCCCATCTTAATAAAAAACTTAGTGGGAATTAACTTTCGTAACTCTAATTTGAGACTGAGAGTGTAGAGCATCATAATTATGCTCGCGCCTAAATCAACAAATTCCTTGTGTAACATTCCCTTATCCCATGCTAAGGGTTAGGACCCTAGAATATAGTACATGAGAGATTGTTGAATGGCTAGAAAGTGCATTTCATGCTCATGCATAATATGACATATACACACATATGTGAATATTAATTTTTGCACATCAAAATGATTATACAGGCATTCATTGACATTTCCAGGTATATTTGAGTTATAAATGTGATTTTTGATACGAATTGTGGTTTATATGGAATGAAAATTGAATTGGTATGCATAAGTATTGATTTAGAATTTTTGGTGAAATTTATGAAATTTATGAAACTTTGGGTTTTTTTGGACTAGGAAAAATGCTAAGTGGAAAACAATTAATTTATGGTAGTAGAATTAGGAGTCAATTGATAGTGGAAATTTTTATAAATGACAGTTGGATTTAATGACATAGGTCATTGAAATTTGGAGACAATTGGATTAGAAATTGGAATTAAACGGACTAGTTATTAAAAAGGGTCCTAATGGTACCATAGGAAAGTGAAAAATGGAAGTGACAAGTGTCACTACCACTCCCCATATGTCTTATATGATTTTTAACTATTGAAAGACAAGTCTTTTGATGTCTTTCACTTGTTATTTCCTATCATCTTCTATGTGAATCTCTTCTTCTTCTCCATCTTTCATGATTTTTACTTTACTACCATCATCAAAGTTGAAGCTCACTTTCACCCTCCATTTGTTACCATCATCTTGCACTCTCTTTCATTTCCTCATAAGATAACCCAACTTCCCACCTTAGAATGGTGATGTACGTGGGTTGTCAGCAAAGCTAGGGTTGGTGTGTTTTTGATGGATTTGGAGCTAAGTCAAGTAATTTACATATTGATCTTCATAGGTTAGTGTATATGGGACATTATGATGTGTAATTTGAGGTTTTGTTTGAATATAAAATTCTTTATGTGTTTTAACGTGGGTGTAGGTATTAATAATGAGATCATGGTTTAAATTGTAGTGAGTTAATGTATTCAAGAATTGTTTGATAAATGAATCGATTATGATAATAAATTATGGGATGTTTGAATTTGAAAAAGGAAGTTTGAAATATGATGATGTCTTCAATCTAGATGATATTTATAAGTGAAATAAAGAATGAGAATTGGAGTTGATTATGTTGAGAAATTTGGAGCTGAAATGATAAAGTGGATGTTTTATGATCTTTAATGCTTGAATAACCTTAGTGAATGATAGAATTATGAACTTAGAATAATCTTGTATTATTGAGGTATAAACCTAAGTTCAATTTAGACATATGTGAGTTATGAATTGTGAATGGTCTTAAGATGTGAATTTAGGAAATATATCCCGGATTGTCATTGAGCATTCATTGTACATAACATATATACATATGTCCATAAATGAGTACTTATGTAATTGTTCAAAGTTGTAATATGGTAAATGTGTATGTTTGGATGATATAGAGGAGCGATTAGAACGATTGTGTCTAAACATTACCGAGACCTCGAGGCAATAAGCTATCTGGAGCAAAACTATGAGTAACCTAAGATGGTCTCACATTGAATTATTATTTGTTCACATTCTGTATTGAATTATTTTGTGAATATGATTGTGTTGGTTCTGGACAATTGATTGTCCGAGGAGTTCTATATTCGGGACTGTATTGGAAGTGCTACTTGAATGTGAATATGACTAACTATTTGTTCTCAACTTCTATGTTGAATGCCAGACTAAAAGTCCGATGACAAATGTGAATAAAAAAGAGTGTGAATGTGACTGAATGATTGTAATCATTGAACATGCATGATGCATTTCATTACACGAATGCATTAAACGTTAAGGAAGTTGTGACCATAGTTGCCAGTGAAAAAGAGCTTAAAGCTCAAACTATGGTAAGAGCCAAGGGCTCACTAAGTAAAATGAGCCCTATATTCCCAACAGATAAGGGACAGTATTAATGAGCCCAGTATCCACAATAGATACGGGATAGTGAAAGTGACACTAGGTCACAATAATAAAATAAACAATTGTGAGTCTCATGAACATTGCATAAACACATGAATTATATGATTTGAATGACTGCAATTGAAATGTGGAATTGGACTGAATGAAAAATGTGAACATATATGTGCAAAGTGTTTTATGATGTTACATGAGAAATTAAATGTTATGAATTATGTGTTTGTATGTATTAATGTGATTTGTGTGATATAGGTGAACCATCAAGGATGGTTACTCAACTGAGTTCGCAAAACTCATCAAAATTGCAACGCTGATTTTTCAGGTAGAAGAGTGACGACTTAACTTAACCACTTAGAAAAGATCTAGTACATCTTTTGGACATAGGACATGGCTCAAAGGTTTGTCAGCTGAGATTGAAGGATTTTGTTAATCTTTTTGTTAATTCGTCATGTTTGTAGCATACTTTGTAAACATAGCTGTTAACTCTGATAGGTTGTCATTGTATAAACATGAAAGTTGGATGTAATGCTACATTGTAAATCATGGTCTATGAAACGAAATGAAGAATTTTTAGGTTTTAGAAGTTGTGATATTTATGTTTTAATTTATGATGCCATGCGATATGTGAAGGTAATAAAGTTAGCATGTCATTTCTATCGAGCACGTGATCTAACGAGTGTATGTGTACACGTTAGATAAGAGTTGGGTGTTACAGTGGTTGGTATCAGAGCATGGTTGGCATCCAAAGGGATATATAGAAATGTTAAGAATGAAAAATTGTGAGAAATGTGAATAGTAATTGAAGTTATTGTTTATTATAGGTCATTTGCCATAGGTGATCAAGTGGGATAATCAACTGACCTATGATCAGTAGGAGCTAGTAGGGAGTCGTTCGTGTCTTGACTTGAGGGAATGCCTCCACGAATTCCTGAGAGAAGGGAAAGGAGGTACTTTAAACTGCGAAAACAAAGGGCTATGGACTTCTACGTAAGTGCAGACCCTGTAGAGGCCAAGGGATGGCTAGAGAGGATAGAAAGAGTCTTTGACCAGATGAATTGTGAGTCGAATGAGATGTTCGATTATATTGTTTCTCTGTTGTGAAGCCCAGCTTACCATTGGTAGAAAACTACTTTGAGCAGTACCACCGGGCCTTGTAACCTGAGGTGGGAAGACTTTTTGAGAGTCTTTAAAGAGAACTATATGCACAAAGTCTACCTGGACAAAAAGAGGAAGTAGTTTATGGATTTGAAGCAGGGCAGTTTATCGGTAGCAGAGTATGAGATTAGCTTCAACGAGTTGATGGGATATGTTACTACCTTGATTCCCACTAAAGAAGACAAGTGCCGGAGATTCAAAGACAGGCTGAACATGGAGATTTGGACAAGATTAGCCATCTCTAAATTGGGTAGTTTCTCAGAACTATAGGCTACCTCGATCCGAATTGAACAATTGTTGAATGGCGGTCAGTTTAAGTACAAATCATAGTCCAGAATAAAGAGGCACAGTGAATCACATAGTGGTTCTAGAAGAAGGCTTAGCAAACATTAGAATCGAGCTTTTGGACCACTGTCTAGATTAAGACATTTGGGGTTCAGATATAGGGGTAGCTTCATACAGGCTAGTAGTGGAAGAGGTGCAGTATCAGGACAATCACTAGATTGTGAGCATCGTGGAAAGAGGCATAGTGGTGAATGTTAGAAGTTGACAGGAGCTTGCCTTCGATATGACTAGCTTGACCATCAGATCAGGGATTGTTTTGTTATGTATGGAGCACAGTTTGGTAGGAGAGGGGGAGAGGTAACAGAAACTACGATCCGGCAAAGTCGAGCCAGTGGGTCTAGACAGAGAGGCCGTAGTTGTAACATCCCATTACCTATAGGGGTTAGAATAGTAAATATGAATGATTAATGGGAACTTAAGAAAGGCATTTATATATATTCATGCATAATATGGTATT
>JAOSBO010222363.1:0-14909 GCA_027563915.1 Erythroxylum rotundifolium | reverse complement strand
AGAGAAGTTTCCTGATTGTGGGATTGACAAGAGGCATGTGAAAAATAAGCACAAGAGGTTGAAGGACAAATATCAGATAGCCTTTAACATGTTAAACTGCAGTGGGTTTGGTTAGAATGAAACCAAGCAATGCGTTGAGGTTGACAGCAAGCAAGTGCGGGATGAATGGATGAAGGTAATTTTGTGTTAATTGTTGATTGTTTATAGAAGTATTCGAATAACAATATGATTGTCATGCTGACGTTTTCTGATGTTTATTCCAGAGTCACCCTAATAAGTACTACACTCTTGGAAAGCCTTTCCCGCTTTACCCAAGACTTGAGTTTGTCTTTGGGAAGGACAGAGCCAATGGTGAAAGGGCTCAAGATGCTGTAGATGCTGTTGCTCAGTTGGAGACAGATGAAGCTGAAGGTGAAGCACCAGTTGCTCCACCAGCATCTGATCCCCCATCTGATCCAGCAGGCCTATCGGCCACTCCTGGTCCAACTATTTCACCCCATGTAGTTAGTTCTATCGCATCTTCCAACAACACTGATGGTAACCAACAAAACAAAGGAAAAAGGAAGATGAGGGATAGTGAAGCGCTAGAAAGCCTTGCAGCCTCATTTTCTCGTGCTATTGACACTAGTTAATAGAATGCTAAGGCAATTGCGGATGCCCTTGTAGGAATGCAAGGAGCTAAGGTTGGTGAAGAGCTCGGAAATTTGGGTTTCTCCGTTGACGAAGTTGTCAGGACTGCAAAGATCTTCGTTAAGAATGCCGAATATAGGAATCTTTTCTGAGGTTTAACTCCAACACAAAAGCAGGCTTATGTTAGGAGCCTACTAGATGATTCAATATGACTTCATGTATGATTTCAAAATTTGTATGGTTATGAAAGCGGAATTGTGATGTTGAATGAAGATATAATGAATTGTTGACTTTGTTTGTACAATTTTATGTTAATGTTGAATGGAATCAAGCATTTTTACTCATTGCCATTGGAATCATTTTGGGAATTATTGTTAAGGACATTATTAATAAATTATAAGGCTTTAATTTATGTTGAACTAATTATGTAATTAATTCTACGAATCCTTAGATGTTTTCTTTGAATGTATGTTGAACCTATTATGTAAGTTATTCTATGAATGCTTAGATGTTTTATTTGGATGTATGTTAGTATTAAATAAGCCCTTGCAAGTGACTGTTTCTAACTTATTTTCCTAAGAAGTCTGAATAACCAAAAAGAAAACGACAAAAAAGATAAGAAAAACTTGAAATTGTTGAGCATGTGAAAAATTAAAAAAGTACTTACTGATATATACGTACACGTAATTGATTAGTTATAGATTTTGTTACTTCATTAATTACAGGTATTTTTTATTTTGTGTGTAACTAATATATAAAATATAATTAATTGGAAAAATATATGTTTCATATAAATTTATAATCATTTAATGATTCGCATTATTATTATTTTGTATTTATTATTCTTAGTATTAATAATATTATTATTGTTATTATAAAATTTTTTGTTGTAATTATTATTATTATTATTATTATTATTATTAAAAATTATTCGTTATTAATTTTTAATTGTCATTATTATAATTTGTTAACTTTTTTACTAATACAAATCATTCGTAATAAAATTATCAATGAATAACATTTTTTCAATCATATAATACTATAGGGGGATTTTGGTCATTGACACTGTCTTTTTGTTCTGTCCACTGCAACCAAACACATTTTTGTCCTCGAGACGAAGACAGTTTTTTCTGCTCTGTCCATCACAACCAAACACCCCACCGTCTTCAATTTTTTTTCTGTTTCGTCTCCAAACTTCTGTCACATTCCGTCTCTGCCCTCTGGAGACAGCAACTAGACGCAGCGTTCGTGTGCAGATCCCTAGTCTCACTTCTGACATTTCCTACTGCATTACCCAGTTGATTCGAACGTGGAGCACTGAAGGCTCCCATTTTAGAACCGTAGCTTGGAGATAAATTTCCAGATTTGCATTTCCATTTCGCTGGACGTATTACTCCTTCCCTAACCAATTCCTTCTCAACCTTTCTTGCGATGGAGATAAGTCTTGCCCGAGTAGGAGGGTGGGTTTTGACCCTATTTTTAATCTCCTCGCGCAGGCCCCCCAAAAAACAGCTCATATACCACTCATCCGGAAAATGGCCCACCTGTGACGCTACTCTCTCAAAATCGTCAATGTATTCGTCTACTGAACCATGCTGGCATACTGATTTTAACTGTTCGATTGGGTCACCTTCATCTTTATTTCCATAATGATCGAACAGTGATCGTTTGAACCTCTCCCATGCCATACATGGGTCCAACTCACGTAGATTCATGAGCCAGTAGAGCGTCGACCCTTCCATGCAGATCTGAACCATAGGTAAACGAAGCTTAGTCGGAATCTCATGGATCAGAAAATAAGACTCAGTCCTTGTGACCCAGGAGAATGGGTCGTCTCCATAAAAGGCTGGGAGGTCGACCCTGCGTGCGATATTACGGTATTCTTCCCATGCACGTTCTGTCGACTCCGAAGTCACGTGTTCTCCCTATCGGTGGTGCCCAACTCCATGCGTTCCACCTGCGGGTTTGTCACCGCCAGTGGTAACTGAGGAGTAACGCGCGGGTCTGTCGCCTCCAGTAGAGGACGACGCATGGTGGGACGCTGGCAGCTCTTCTCCTTCGTCACCCACCTTCTGTTTCTATGGATTCTTGGCCAACACGGATTGAAACCCCTCCCTTAACTCCGACTGTAACAAATTCTGAGATTTAGCTAACGTCTCTACACTAGCCATCAAGGAACCCAGCTGCGATCGAAGATCTTTCAAAGTGGTGTCATGCGATTTAACCATCCCTTCTTGAGCTGAAAGGGATGATTCCTGCCTCTGGAGAGATGCCTCTACTGCAAATACTCTAACCTCCATATGAGTGTGCATACAATCTCTACCCAACTTGGCCTCTCAATAAAAGCACCAATTGATAGGTAGATCTTTAGAGATTGTATTATTTACGTAATGGACAGAATTATAGCAGTAGCCACTCCTGGAGATAATATTCTCCAGGCCAATACACTATGTATAAGTTGATCAAAATGAATGAATATCCCCCTCTCTCCTATGTTCAGACTATATATTCCCTCTGCTGTATCCTATACAATCTCATTCTGTAATAGACTTTCAATAGTTTGCCTAACAACTTGCCTATGTGGCAGTAATGGTTCCCTTCCCCATCTTGCCCCATACGAATGTCGGTTTGGATGGGCTTAGGCTGAACTATGGGTTGTGATTGATTACTATTACTAGGTTGGGATTGATTACTAACAATCTGATAGTAAGTCAACTTCTTGGCACACACCTGGGCTGAGGTAGACTGTTCAATATGAGCTTTGGTTCCTTCTTGATCTGTTCTAGCCACCTCTTGTACAATTTGCCTTCGACCCTTTGATTTAAAATGAAAAAGAGTATGTCTAAATTTTTGGCAAGCATAACAGTAGCTAGGATAAGTCTCATAAACCACCTGCTGAGCATACTTCCTATCCCCCGGCATTCGGACATCAAAACAAAGAGTTGGTTGTTGTGCTACATTAACCTCCACTAATAGTCTGGCAAATCCGACTCTAGCTTTTGTGCTGGTAATGCGATCAGTACAAATAGGTTTACCAAGCCTGGATCCAAGCTTTGAAAGTCCCGTCTCAGTCCATAGCTCCAATGGCACATTAGGAAGTTAGATCCAAATTGGCACTTCCATAAACTTCCTTATGATCAAAACAAAACCCTTGGGACAGTTTCTTCAAAAGTAAAGTCTTCCCAAAGAGTATGTAAGGTCCACCTGCAAGTACAGTAGTTCTGTCCTCTTCATTTTCAAATTGGAAAATAATTCAGCCCCGATCATAGGGGAGCACCTTACACCTGACTCCCCATTTACCCATCAGCCCTTCTATTGCTTTCATTCCTGGAAATTTGTCTGTAAAGCACCCCACCAGACAATAACCCCATTTGGTTTCAGTAGTAGCTCCATCCAAGGCTTCTATCACCACTTCCTGCTCTATTGCTAAAAATGTTAGTGGTATCCCTTAGTTTAGCGCTCTATTGTTGCTGAATAAACTAGCAAAAGAAGCTTTTATATGAGGGCCTGATTGTAGAGACTTAGGAGGCTCTGGTTTTTTCTTAAATACCTCTCGGGTACCATCAGCTCTTCCCTTATTCGCTGTAAAAGATGCAGTCACCTCCTTGTTTTGCACTTCTAGCAATTTCTCAAACACCTGGGGGCCAAGAGTTTCCTTCCCCAAACTAGTATCAGATTCACTGTTGTTACTTCCCTTGGCATCCAAGTCACTAGACTCCTTCCCCTCCTCATCAGAATTACCAGTATACTCATCAGAAGTGGATGCTTCATCATCCCCCTTCTGATGAGTTCTTAAAGGAGAGTTTAGAATTACATTACCTGTTGCAGGAGCATTCGAGGTTCCCTCTGAACCACCAAAGTTATCCCCATCATCAAATTGGAATGCCTAAATCCCGCTTTTAGCCCGACGTTCTAAGCCCCCTTTCTCCCCTTTTGTCGCTGCTCGTGATTGAAGCCCAAGCACACACTCTGCTGTAATATCCCTACCTTTCTTCGCCTACTTTCTTCGTTTCCTCATGGCTCCAGAGCCACAGAAAGGATCGGCAAGAACCAACCCTAGCTCCCCCAACTATCGATACCCACTGGACTATCAACTCCCACCACATAGGCGGCCAACCCTGGACGTCTCTGAACTGCCCACACACTCTGCAATTCCAATCCCTACCCTAGATAGGTACCACCTACTAAAATCGCCATAAGCAAGACCTAACACAAGTGCCTTCTAACAGACAGATTGAATAACAAGCTTATTAAAAACCTCTTATTAAAAATATTCATGATTGAATATTTGTGAGTTCTATAAATTACTAAGTCCATTTGTGTTTATGAAAATTATGCTAACATGTAGTATTAGAGCATGGTTATAAGAAATTTATATATGAATCTCATTTAATGTAGATTTCTCATGATGATTAAGAGAATTTTATGAATCCTAATATGAAATTTTAGAAAACCATAATTTTCATTTTTCAGGGATTTTATGTTTTGAAGGAGTAATTCATATCTGTATGGAATTAAAGGAAAGAATCAAAAAATTGTTTTGATTAAAGTCCCAATGTAGGTGACGTGGCCATCGCCAGGAGTTGGGCATTCAACCAGTGTCCCACCACTAGGCATTCAACTAGTGTCAGGTGCCAGGAAATTCCAGCGCTACAAGTAATTATTTTCTTTTAAAATTTTTAAATTCCAAATACTATATTTTAAAATTCAGTTACTCATAATTTGATGCTACTTAATTGTATTTTTATGGGTAAAATAAAACTCATTGCTAAAGAATACTTTTTAAATTGACCAAAGGTGGTTTGTTTATTTTTTATAGTTAATGAGAATGAATGTAGGTAATGTATATATAATTAATTTTGTTTAGATATCTAAAGACAATAAATATTTCTAGTTGGTGTCCGTGAGATTATCAAATTATGTACATATTAGCATAATTATGTGTTATATGGTATGTTAATAGATTGCCCAAAGGTAAACTTTAGTATACAATTTATGAAAATCATTATATGTTGTATTCTATTGAGTGTTAATGGATTGCCCAAAGGTGAACATTAATATGCAATTTATGAAGTTTTTCTGAATCTGTGTAGTATATTGTTGTTTGACTCAAAGCATTAATGTTAAGTTTTAATTTCCAACAATAGCTATTGCCATGCATCTAAATCTCTCATCTATCATGTTGTTTGATAGATTTAACTTCTCTGAATGGAGTGAACAAATCCACTTATATCATAGAGTTTTGGACTTGGATTTGGCACTCAGAATTTGAGAAACCAAATGCTTCTAAATGTTTTGAGCACTAACAAGGAGAAAATCTATTTTAACAACTGGGAAAGATCAAACATGTTGATTCTGATGTAACGACGATGAAAATTGTTGGCAATATTAAGTTTGCTTTTCCCAAACTGAAAATGTTAAAGAATTACTTAAGTTTGTCAAAGAGAGCTCTCAGATTGCTGACAATTCTCTTGTTGAGACTCTTATAGGTATACATGGACCATTATAAAGTTTGATGGATCACATATTATACACGAACATGTTATTGAAATGACAAATATTGCAGTAAGACTTAACTCTTTGGGAATGAAAATAGATAAAAGCTTCCTTGTATAGTTCATATTGAACTCGTTATCATTTGAGTATGGTCCTTTCCAAGTGAACTATAACACCATGGAGGACAAATGGAATGTCCAAGAGTTGCACGATATGTTGGTTTAGGAAGAGACTAGACTAAATAATCAAGGAAGTCACTCCATTAATTACATTCAAAATTAAGGAGCTGGTAAGAAAGGTGGAAAGAAGCATAAGAAGAAAGCGAAGGGACCTTGAAAGTTAGTGGGAGATCATCTTAGATCCACAAGAAGGAACATGATGAATGCAGATGTCATTTCTGTAAGAAGGTTGGGTATTTCCAAAAGGAATGTTTTAATCATAAGGCATAGTTTGAGAAGAAAGGTAAGTATAATGCTTATGTAAATTTTGAAACAAACCTTGCAGAATTTTCTTTTAATTCTTGGTGAATTGATTCTGGTTATACTACCTATGGTTTTAATACTTTACAGGAATTCCTTATGATCGAAACTATAAGATCAAATTAAAGGATTAACTATATAGGCAATCAAATGAGAGTTATAATGGAAACTGTTAGGATTTATTGCTAAATCCTAGACATTAGATATTATTTGGACTTATGTGAAACTTTTTATGTACATACTATATCTAAGAATTTAGTTTTTTTGGGTCCAAACTTGATGGAACCAAATATTATTTTAAATTTGGGTATAGACATAACCATATGATTGATAGCGGTGTATTGTGTGATGGTTTATATAAATTAAACCTAAATGTTATTTATGTTAAAACTTTATTGACTTAGAATCCCAATATTGGTATTAAACATAGTTTAATTAATGATAGATATGCTTACTTGTGGCATAAGTGTTTGAGACACATTTCCAAATAATACTTCCTTAATTGAATTTTATTAATCTTAATATTTGTATGGATTGAATTAAAAACAAACAGAACACACATTAAAGAAAGGAGTCGTAAGAAGCACTCAGCTTCTTAAAATAATTCACACTAATGTGTGTGGACGATTTGTTGTGCCCACTTTCAATAAAGAAAAATATTTTAATCATCTTTATAGATAGTTATTCACGTCATGAATATGTCTATTTGCTAAATGATAAATATCATGTTGTAAACACCTTGAAGGTTTATAATAATGAGGTTAAAAGGCTAAATGATAAACCTTATGTTGTAAACACCTTGAAAGATTATATTAATGAGGTTGAAAGGCAATTAGATAGGTCTGATAGAGGTTGTGAATATTATGGTAAGTATAATGATAGTGGTCAAAATCCTGGTCTTTTTTCTTAATTTCATGAAAGATATAGTATTTGTGCATAATACACAATATCAGGCACACCATAGGAAAATGATGTGACAAAAAGGTGTAATAAAACTTTGTTAGATACGTTTAGGAGTATGATGTGTAATCTATCATTACCCACTTCTTTGTAGTGATATGCTATAAAAACTGTCATGTACTTATTGGATAGGGTTCCAAGTAAGGCAATTATAAACACTCCTTTTAAATTATAGACTGGAAGGAAATTGAGTTTAAGGCACTTGCATGTTTGGGGTTACTAGGCAAAAATTAGGCATTATAATCCACACGAAAAGAAAATAAAAGCGAGAACAATCAGTGACTTCTTTATTGGTTATCTAGAGAAGTCTAAAGGATATATATTTTATTATCCTAACCATACTACAAGAATTGAGAACACTGAGAATGTCAGGTTCATTAAACATGGTGAGACTAGTGGGATTGAAACACCATGTATAGTGGATACTCAAGAAATGGGATAGCTAGGGATGTTAATTTGGCCAGGTTTGAGCAAGCCACCCTACCGTAATTTTAAAAATAATGTCATTTTTTACGTTTTTTAAAAAAGTACATATATATATAAGGTGGGTTAGGTTGCTTGCAGTGGCCCGTTAATCGGGCTGGGTCATGGGCCACCTAGCCCTAGCCTAGCCCACCCCTGCTCATTGACATCCTTAGATAGCAAGTCCTTAAGGCTTTGAAAATTTCTATGGCTTGTACACCTACTTAAGTTATTGCTCCACAAATTATTAAACTGTCTAATAATCATAAAGAACAATAAATTAATGAACTCAACGTTCATAATAAAGTTAAACATGAAGTGAATGAACCTACAGTAGAAGAACCACAACAAATAACATTAAGAAGGTCTTAAAAAGAAAGATGACCAGCTATTTCTGATGATTAATGGCATATCTACACGAGGTAGAAAATGACTTAAGAATTGATAATGACCTAGTGGCCTTCTCATAAGCCATGAATAGTGAAAATCGTGATAATTCGTTTGGTTCTGTAAAAGATAATTTGAAATCAATGGAATATAATGGTGTCTAAGACCTTATATAATTACTAGAAGGTTATAAGAGAATTAGATGTAAGTGGGTCTTTAAGACCGAATGTGATTCTCTTGATAGCTTATAACATTACAAGGCCAGACTAGTTGCTAAAGAATTTACTTAAAAAGATGACATTGAATATTAGGAAACTTTTTCATCAGTCTATAAGAAGGATTCACTTAGTATTTTATATTTGTGATTTGCATCATGTTTTAGGGTTTAATTTGTTATGTATTAAATTGAGTGTTTAGTGTGTATTTAGGTTAGGATTGTGTTAATTTATGTGTTTAAGTGTTTTTATGGGTTAGTATAAGTCTTTATACTTAAATTTTATGTTTTTGAGGTACCTTGATGTGTTTGTTAGTGTTTCAAGGTCAACGTAAAAGAATGGAGAAGTTTCGACACTTTTGGACTAAAACCACAACCTACGATCGTGGCACACGATCATGATAGAAAGATGTGAGCCAAGATACCCCAGGCCACGATCGTGGCAGAGAGCTTTGAACCAGACCATAATCATGATACTTAACAGAGAGGGTAAAAGCCGACCACGATTGTGGCTTGCATCAGGCAGACACAAAAACAACTAAAAATGTCAAGTTTAGAGGGACTTTTGAGACCGTTTCAACCTTGAATCAACCCTAGGATTGCCAAGGTATTTGAAGGACATGAACAATATAGAGAGGGAGCTTTACCACCACTACAAAACTTTAAAGAGAGAAAACTTTGAGGGATTTAGAAAGAGAAGAAGGAAGAGAGAAGAGGAAGACGATGATGACTCGATGTGCTTCCTGGAATAATGAGCTTTCCAAAGACGTGGCCTCCTATCATCCATTTGAGTTCTACTTCCTATGTGTTTAAGTTTTATTTGATTATAGAATTGAGATATATAGTTTAATGATAAAATTGAATTGTGATTGATGTTTTATACTCACTTTTGGAACATTACTCTTGATTTAATAAAAACTAATTGTTTTATATGTTTATTGAATTAATTGTGGTTTGATTCTGCACTTCATATCTCAATAATAAACTAAGAAGATGAGTCTAGAGAAAACGCAACTGAAAACGTCAAGTTTCGAGGGACTTTTCAGACTTTTTCAATCCCAAATCAACCCTTGGGCTGCCAAGGTATTTAAAGGACATGAAGAATATAGAGAGGGAGCTTTGATCAGCCATCACTACGAATCCCTAAATAGAGAAAACTTTGAGAGATCGAGAAAGAGAAGAAGGAAGAGAGAAGAGGAAGACGATGCAGTTTCGACATGCTTCTTAGAATAAGGAGCTTTCCAAAGTTATAGCCTCCTATTGTCCATTCGAGTTCTATTTCCTATGTATTTTAGTTTTTTTATTATAGAATTGAGATATATAGTTTGATGATAGAATTGAATTGTGATTGATGTTCTATACTTACCTTTTTGAAGATTACTCTTGATTTAATGAAATCTAATTGTTTTATGTGTTTATTGAATTAATTGTGGTTTGATTCTGAACTTCATATCTCGATAATAAACTGAGATGACAAGTCCAAAGAAAATGATTAAATTAGGCTAATGAGAGTTAGGTAATTTAATAGATTCGGAATTAAATCAGGTTAGTAAATCTTGTGTAGAGAGATCACAGATAGATTTCTAATTGTTTATTAGAGAACTTAAGAACTGATTAGGTTTTGGAACGGTTGTTAATTGAGAGATTACAACTCCTCATAATCTGATTAGGGTTTATGCTTTAGGATTCAATTATAACTTGAGAGAGTAATTGATTGTAGGACCTTCTAGAACCATTAATTCGATAAATCATAATTGGTTAGTTAGCATTAAAGATGGATAATTTTCCCTTTTTCCCTCTTGGTTAACTCACTAGGTTGAATTCTAGGGTGCGTTGTCATTGCTCGAAAATTCAATCAATTTCCATTAATAGTTATTAGCTGATTATTTTCGTTAAATGTTAAATGTTAAGTGTTAATTGTTAATTATTGTTTTGTTATTGATTATTAGTTGATTTATTTAGTTATTATGTTTAATTTCATTGTTTGTTTAGGATTTGTTTAATAGTTTTCGAACTTAGATTTTAGGACTAGATTAACCATCCTCGTGTGATCGATACCTTAGGTACTACACGAATGACCCATGCACTTGTTGTATGATCGAGTTTGTAAATATTAAAACTTAGCATATGTAAACCGTCGACGAAGTTTTTGCACCGTTATTGGGGAGGCAATAATTTAGTTCTATAGTTTAAGGCGTTAGTTTAGATTAGTTTTAATTTTAGTTTTCGTCCTTTATTTTATTTCAGAAATTGTGCTCTTACATGAACATAAAAGTCACGAGAGGTTCGAGTCATACAGTGGAGATGTTAGACTAAGATATTACATGATTAGAACAAACCTTTAGGAAAGCACGACTAGGAGGAGAAGAAGACATCGGAAAATCAACAGTGGCCGAGGAGTTCCAACAAAACATGGACCATAGAGCTAACTAAGGACAACAACAAAGGACCTGATGGACTTCATGAGGCTGGGGTTCAACACTGCGAACCAAGGAGTGGTTACGTCACCTATTCAAATAACTTCGTTCGAGATTAAGCCAACCCTCCTCACTATGCTTCAGCAAAATGTGCAATTCTACGGATTGGCTAATAAGGATCCCAACATACACATTATTAATTTCCTCGAGATCTATGATACTTTTCGGTATCATCAGATGTCAGAAGATGCAATACGAATCAGACTGTTTTCCTTTACCCTCAGAGATAGAACAAAGACTTGGTATCATTCACTGAGCTCAGCCAACATTACGACATGGGACCAGCTGGTTCGTGCCTTTTTGGACACGTATTTTCTGTTGACCAAGATAACAAAGATTATTAAGGAAATTACTAATTTCCAACAAGGTGATGGGGAATCAATCTATGAAGCATGGGAAAGATATAAGGACTTGCCACAGAAGTGCCCACACCATAACCTACCCAAGGAGTTCTTGTTACAGACATTCTATAATGAAATGAACCCACCCACAAGAGGTACGATGGACGCAGCTTTTGGAGGATCCTTGATGCGAAAAATTGTTGATGAAGCGAAGGAGTTGATTGAAGAGATGGTAAGCAACAACTGCTTGTGGAAGAACGAGTAGGGTAGGCAACCAGCTACTCCCAGAGAGTAAAAGGGAATCTTCACGGTCGATCAGATGACAGAGATGCAAGCAAAGATCGACAACTTAACAACATGAAGGTGTCATCCTCTACCCAAGTGAAAGTTGTACAATTGAAGTGTGAGCTTTATGGCTTGATTGACCATGATATCGTCGACGACTATTCAATAAAGGAGAGTCATCAGAAGCAAGTCAATTACATGGGGCCGTAATATAGATGAGGAGGTGTAACAATCCCTATTCTAACACTTACAAACCTGGATAGAAGAATCACCTTAACTTCTCCTAGTCGAACAACAATGAAGGACAGTTCAAGCCTCAGGGACAATCGAGCTTTCAGCAAGATAAATCAAGCTTGATGGAATCAAAGTTAGATAAAATTTTGGATAAGATCGGAGGCATGAAGGATGCACATAGGATGCTTGAGAGCAAATTCGAGCAAGTTACGAAGAACCATGTCTCATCCATACATAAACTAGAAGTCCGAGTAGGCCAACTCGCAGAAACAATGTCTACTCGGAATATTGGAACTCTATAAGGCTAACCTGAAGGAATGTATCATGGCTATTAGTCAGACCCAGGATGAAGAACTTAAACAAGTGAAGGATGAAGGAGAAAGTAAAGAAGACCTTTCAAGTGAGCCCGTGATTGAGTCACCCAAGGAAACTCAACATGTATTTCCATTCCTTATTGTGTAGTAGTAGGAGTTATATTGAAAGAGGGCAGTAGGGAACTTACTGGAAATTGAACAAAACAAGGTTGAGGAAGTGACAGAACAATTATAGACAGAGCTCAAATTAAAGGAATCCTTTTAAAAGAAGGTTAAGGAGCAAGTATCGGAAAAAACCCTAACATCGCACAGAAGAAGGAGGACTTAAGGGACTTTTTCATCCCCTGCAACATCAATAGAATCATTATAGATAAGGCATTAGTGGATTTGGGTGTGAGTATAAACATGATGCCTTACACTTTTATTCTGAAGTTGGAGTTAAGAGAGCTAGTACCCACTAAGTTTCTGGTAAAGACGGTCGACAGAACAATGCATAAACCGATGGAAATTATAAAGAATGTGCCAGTAAAAGTTGATAAATATATCTTTCCCACAGATTTCTACATATTGGACATTAGCGAAGATGGGGACACCTTAATAGTTCTTGGACGACCGTTCTTGACCACTGTTCAATCATTGATGTTGATGGGGGCGAATTAACTATGAGGATAGGAAAGGAGAAGTTGACCTTCAAGATGTCTAAAAGAGATTACGGATCTCCTTCACCTCTAGTAGCTATCAAGGAACCCGAATCTCTAGGAGAATGGGAGGATATCGAGGATCCTAGGAAGGTTTTTAGGAAAAAGTGCTCGGGAAGGAGAAGGCTAGAGAAGAGAATTGTAAGGAAGGTGGGGACTGTAGCATGGTAGCTCAAGTGCAAACTTTGAGATTAATAACTACGTACCATTGCGACCTGGATTCAAACCACTGTGAGCTTAAAAGAGCGTCGAGCTACTGACATTAAAAGAAGCGCTACATGGGAGGCAACCCATGGAAAATTACTTTCATTGACTGTTTCGTTTAGAATATTTAAATTTCGTGGTTGGATGATTTTTTGTTGTCAAATAAAATCAAGAAGGAATAGGATTTCAAAATAATGTGGATGATTGATCAAGCACGAAAAGAGAGGTAAAAAAGGGATGCAAAGAATTAAGAAGTGAAATAAAAAAGATTGGAAAAAGAACAAAGGAAGAAAAAATCAAAAGTGGTGGATTGCGGCCTGTGACCATGCAGAACAAGGGGAGCATGCAATTTTTAATGAAAATTTTACCATTTTACCTTTTTAACCACCTATTTGCTCAATTCTACTTCACTTTTACTTTTATTTTCACTTTCACTTTATCTCTCTAGACTACAAATGCTTTCACATCTCTCTAAAAATTTCAACCTTTTAATTTTCTTCCAAATTCTATTCAATCCCTAAAAATTATGCTGCGCATTAAGCAATTTGCCTGAAGGGAGCAAGTTAGACTAAATCAGGTTGCGGGATGTGGGAGAAGAAATCGAACAGCATATTTTGGAGCACCCTTTCTAATCTACACTGATGAGGAAGGTATTCATTTCAGATCCCTAAAATCGACAAATTGTAGCCCTTAGATACTTTGATTTCGAGACTCTCGATCGACTAGAACTGCATGAGAAAGTAGAAAATTTAGCTGAGAGAATCCAATAGGCCCACTTTATATGATTCCAATTTCCTATCTATCAGGAGCTCATGTTGGAATTCTTCACTTTATTGACCTATGACCTTAGGAACCCTAAGAAATTGTGGTTTATACTGAGAGGAAGAGTGTATAAACTAAATGTAGAAATCATGTGCGGTATATGTGAATTTTCTGAATCCACCATTATCGATCAACATGAGAACTTTTATCCTTCTCATTATTAGAATGAACTCACTGGAATTGAGCGATTTCACGCCAAGAATGCTCATAACAACATAATTAGGTGCCATGAACACTTGCTGTTCAACAAATTCATATGTTAGTTGATTTTTGACAAAACAAAAACCCACAAGTGTTCTATAAAGGAACTATTTACGATATGGTGCATGGGCCATAGCATTCCAGTTTATATATCCACACATATGCTAAATGCCATTGTTGCGACTCCACGTAAGAGAAGCAACAATCTAAATATGGGGTACCTAGTGTCCGTCATTACTGAATATTATGATAAGGACTATAGTGGATTAACTGTGCACTTACATGACTTCCTAAACCATCACCACTTATAGTGGGTTGAAATCCTTAAGTCACCAGTCAGGCAAGCTCAAGTTTAGCACCACATAGGCAAGCAAAAGAGGACTCTACCAATGAAGAGTTCGAGGAAGAGGAAGAGAAAGTGTCGGACCCCGCTTCCGGAGCCCGACGATCGCAAATATCAAAGACGTAAACGTATCTTCCTATAAGGTTGTTTCCATAGGATCTCTTTGGCCCAAAACCAATTCCGGCAGCGGAATCACAAATTGACTTCTTTAGAACAATTAAAGCTCTATATCTTCAATTCGTTATGAAATGATTGGCATAAATTTTGATAAAGACGTCGGATTTAGACCATTCAAGTACGGTTTTGAAGAGAACTTTGATTTCTACAACTTCCATGAAGACCCCGAAGCGAGATTTTTCCAT
>JAOSBO010222348.1:0-14912 GCA_027563915.1 Erythroxylum rotundifolium | reverse complement strand
AATGTCGTGTATGTGTATGCCACAATATACATAATTTCTTAACACTTATACCGGGAAATGTCATGAATGCATGTACAGTCAGTTTTCATGTGCAAAATTTACTATTCACATGTACGCGGATGCTAGATTATGCATGAACAAGGAAAGACATTTCTAAACGCCTATGGACCACTCAAAATTACTATTCTACCCTCCCCATCGATGATGGGATGTTACACAATACCACTTAACCCTTGACGCTATCTCTCAACCTCACTTCTTGTGAAAATTTTTGACACCTTCTAACATGACCGACTTGTGTTAAACTCATTAGACGATTTTTCAACACAACTATTAATTAATGAAAGACAATAAATAAACACTTTAAGTGTTTAAAGAATTAATAACAAAAACTTAACACACTTTAGATTCAAACACTACAACTTCCCCATAGATGTAGCTCTTCCACGAAAGATCTGAAACTTGTTCTAGCACTATAGGTTGATTCACGCAAAAATGCAAAACAGAGTTACGACTGTATAGTCATCAAACAACCCACAATATAAGTTGCACGCAACATTCCAATTAGTCCAATCGTGAGCCACTCCACAAGGATGATTGTCTTACGTGAGCAACTCCCACATGATTAATAAAGAACAACGTAGAACACATAAACATGCAAGCCCCACTCGTAGATGTCAATACAGTCGTATAGGACACCCATAGCTCTAATCACAAGCCATCTATCAACACACCAACGTCTCATGCCCACAACCACACATAAGATGGATTGTGCACATTTGATATCAATACACCCACAAAACCACTCAAAGCAATCACGCTACACACATAAGCATCAGCTGTAGGTCACCCCAAAAACTGTACTCTTCATATTTTTTGGAAATCACTTAATTTATAAGGAAAATTCCAGCAATGCCCTTCAGCCTCACATTCACGTAATCCACCACAAGTCTTCACAAGATGCACATCTATTGAAGATAGGATTCTATAACATCTAGAATATTATCCAAATAGTTCTTTTTGAATAAAAAATAATAAAAATATGATAAGTCCAATTTATAAAAAATATGTCAAAATAAAATAAGTAGATATATGCAACATATATCTAACAATCTCCCCCTTTTTGGCATATTTGTCACAAATACTAACCTCCCCCTAAATCACATAATTGGACATATAGATATTGAATCCACAGTGCTCCCCCTTAATCAAACATCAAGTTCCAAAGAACATTACAATTATCCAATCATGTAAATTTCTTGCCCTTGGACAAAAAGATGCCAAAAAGCAAGACAAATAGTCACGCATGTACCTTGAAATCACTCCTTGAATAGAACAGTCACCAAAAATTTGATGTCTTCCCCTTGGGACAAAGCAGTGTCAAAACGCAGAATCATAAGAATCAACAATAGGTGCAACGGAAGAATCATAAGCACGCCAAGATGACAATTTACCACCATTCAAAACACCGAGAGATATGCCCAAAAGAGATAGAGATACCTGAGAAAGAGACCCCATACTGGTGAGAGAGCTGAAAAGTCCTTGATGGAGCCAAATAAAAGTCACAATGAAAACTACTAAAAAGATGAGACGAAGATGACAACATAAAAACTAAATAAGAAATTTGATTTGGCTTTTCTTATCCTTTTTTTGAAAAATCAAACTATACTTAAAAAATGTAAAGCACATATTTCCTGTGTCCCTCGAAGAAATTCAAACCTAGGTTTATTCCTCGTCACATTATCTTGATCATCAACTGTTTGATTGATTTCTTCATCTAAAATAACTGACTTCCTCAGTCTGAATAGTTGCTTCAAAAGTAGTTTCTAACTGTGAATCTGGACATTTTCTTGTTTTTCAGTCACTACGTCTTTGTGCTTGACCCTTTCTAATCCAAGTGTACTTCAGTACCATGGGCTGCTATTGGAAATTTAATAGAGAGTGTATAGATTTCTCGACCTTATATGCCTGATAACTCTAGAAAAATGACATGTGGGTACAAACCTTCGATTCTTCCTCGAAGTTTCTTCTTAGATAGATCTGGATATGTCATCTTTCTCATCATTCACCTTGGAATAGTCACCTTTGTAGCCAATTCCTTGAAGACCCCCTTTAACCTTACCAATTTTCAACAACTTTTCTAACTTTTCGGTACTCCATTCAACATCCTCAATCCCTTTTTAGTACTTACTAGTTTCATTCTAACTTCACCAAGCTCATCTAAAGTTGACATCAATTTCTTCTCCAAGTCTTGAACAGTATTATGCATAGAGAAGTTTTCTTCCTTCAACCTTTCATTTTTCCTACAAGTTTTTACCCATTTTCGTACATTAATTTGTAAGTCTCATAAATGTTCTCCTTTTTATCACCCGAACCACTTTCATCACTTTCATAATCTGAGATCGAGCCCTGAGCTAATTTGGTTATGTTTATCTCAAAAATTTTTTATTTACTCCCTTTTTCATCTTCAGTTACTTCCTTCTCAGTTGTTGTCAAGCAAGTTACTGGGATTTTGCTGTACAAAATAACTAATGCAACACTCTTCAGAACTTCTTCTTCACTTTCGGATTCATTCTCACTTCAAGTGCTCGTATAGGATTTCCTTTTTCTCTTTTTCAAGATGTTAACACACTTTGCTTGAACATGTTCGAAACCTTGACACTCATGGCATTGAATTCTCTTCACTTTTCTTTCTCCCTTATAAGTTTTGACTTATTGTTTGAAGTTGTTGTTCAATGAGCTCCCGTCGTTTTTCCTAAACTCAGGTCTATCCTTTTTCACTCTCTTCAGCTACTTACTAAACTCTCGTGTTATTAACTCCATATCCTCATTCTCGTCGGATTTATCTTTTACATCATTCATACCTTTTCCAGTTTCAGCCTGTAGAGCTAATCCTTTACTCCTTTTTTGTTTACCTTTTAACAAATTCATCTCAAAGTTAGTCAGAATTCCAATTACCTTATCCAACGACAGATCATTGATGTTATGAGCTTTCTCGATTACTGCAATTTTTAGAATGAACCTTAAAGCTAGTGATCGCAACATCTTCTTGATTAATTTCAAATTGGAATATTTCTTCCCGAGTTAATATGCCAGATTCGTTATATCACGCAATCTTTCATAAAAGTCCCCAATAGTCTCATTTTCATCCATCTTCAGTTCTTCAAACCTCATAGCTAACATCTGTAGTTTTGACGTTATTATAGATTTGACCCCTTCATGAATAGTCTACAAAGTATCCCACACTTCTATAGCTGACTCATAGGTCGATATCATTGAGAAGCATCCTTCATCAACATCATTGAAATTTGCGTGCATTGCTTGTGAGTTTCCAAGTGCCCTCTCTTCTTCTGCTCTTGTCTATTCAAATGGATCTTCTAAAATTGTCTTTCCCTTATCATCAGTAATCATCGGATATGTCCAGCTATATAACACTAAGGTCCATGCTCTTGTTCCCTGTGCCTGAACAAGACCCTCATCTGTGATTTCCATGTGGGATAATTGGAACCGTTCAACAATGGTGACCTGATAATTAATGCTCCTTCTCTTATGGCTATGGATTTGTACCAACTTGATGTACTAAGTTCTGATTCGGTGACTCGCTCTGATACCAATTGAAAAACCATAAGGGGTAGTATTTTCGCAAACTTTCTAATTTTACCGTAGTTGTCTCTAGCATAAACAAAAACAAAAACAACAAATAGCACCAGAAATTTGTTAACGCAGTTTTGTATTTCTTACCTATGTCTACGGGCCCCTTACCTAGCTTAATACTTTCACCAAAGTCTAATAAATTTACCCAAGGATTTATTTAGCAGATACCACTCAACCATTGATACTATCTCTCAACCTCACTTCCCGAGAAAGATTTTCAAACCATATAACATGACCGACTATTGTTAACCTCAACAGAGGATTTTTCAACACAACTATTAATTAATGAAAGACAATAAATAAACACTCTAAGTGTTTAAAGAATTAATAACAAAAACTTAACACACTTAATATTCAAACATAACAACTTCCCTATAGATGTAGCTCCTCCAAGAAAGATCTGAAAATTGTTCCATCACTATAGGTTGATTCACGCAAAAATACAGAACAAAGTTACAGCTGCATAGTCACTAAACAACCCACGATAGGCAACATTCCAATCAGTCCAACCGCGAGCCACTCCACAAGGATGATTGTTTTGCATGAGCAACTCACACACAATTAATGAAGAACAACGTAGAACACATAAACATGCAACCCCTACATGCAGATGTCTACATAGCTGTATATGACACCCATAACTCCAATCACAACCCATCTATCAACACAGCAACATCTCATGCCCATGCCCACGCCCACAACCATGCATAAAATGGATTGTGCACACTCGACTTCAATACACCCACAAAACCACTCAAAGCAATCACACTACACACATAAGCGTCAACCTTAGGTCACCCCAAAAACTACATTCTTCGTATTTTTTAGAAATCACTTAATTCACAAGGAAAATTCCAGCAATGCCCTTTAGCCTCACATTCATATAATCCACCACAAGTCTTCACAACATGCACATCTATTCAAGATATAACAAATATCTAGAACATTATCCAAATAGTTCTTTTTGAATCCAAGATTATAAAAAATTTGATAAGCCCAATTTATAAAAAAATGCCAAAATAAAATAAGTAGATGTATACAAGGTATATCTAACAATCTGTCTATTATATTAAGTTATAATAATATTTACTATAATTAATGTATTTATTAGTATAAATATTATAGGATAAATTTATAATTTGTATACTAATTGTAATATTATATCATGTAGGTTAATATATCCAATATTATATTAATTAGTAACTATATAACGGTTACTATATGTATTTGAATTATATGTATATATAAGTATACGTAGAACATATGTTAATACATATTAAATTATTAATATATAATAGTTAATAGTATATATTAAAGTATAATAATATAACGTTAATGTTTAATACTGTAATGATTATATAACTTTTAAACTATAAATGATTTATATTATAATAGGAGTTTTATAATAATATATAGAACTTAGTGTAATATACACCCTTATTAATACAATAACATGTTATAATATACTATATTTTAAGTTTAGGGTTTATTACACTAAGTTCTATATATTATTGTCAAACTCCTATTATACTATAACTTCCTCCTAAACCCTATATGTTATACCATATGACTATAATTTGGATCCTAATTGTAAAAAGTATACAATTAAGTAGGGATATACAATGTAAGTAGTCATAATTACTATATATATATCTATATTAATACATATAATTATAACCATACCTAACCCTCATTCAATAATTAATGAGCTATAATCATATTAACACCATTTAACAGGTTGGTAAAGGAAGGGACCAAAAGAGACAATTATCGTACCATTGGAATATATGTAATAAACAAATTATTATAAGACACTATATAATTTACAAAATATAACCATTTGATGGAAGATATATATATCACTTTTATATTTAGATATGTATTAATAATTATATATCTTTTGATATATAACATTATTCTAATACAAAATTTTTTTTAATAATATATTCTAAAGTTATTTAAATTAATTACTATAATAGAAAGGTAACAAAAATTATTATGTACAACGATTTATTTATATATATAGTATATATTTTAAAATGTACTATATTAATTAAATATAATATTTTTTATAATGTTATCCTAATTATATACCCTAATTTATGCTAGTACTATAATCATAAATTAATAAGGTTATATACTAATTTATGATTATAGTATGATTAATATACTTTATGTTTATAATAATGTTATACAAGGTTATCATTAATTGTACTATTATAAAAATATATATATAACCTTATTAATTTATGATTATAGTATGATTAATATTCTTAATGCTTATAATAATGTTATATAAGGTTATCATTAATCGTACTATTATAATATATATATTGTGTGTATATATACATATATACATAGTTGTATTAACATATTATTCAACCATATCGTAATTATAATAATTATATTATTATATTAATAATATATATTTAATATTATACTCACTTGTATAATATTAAATATATATTATTAATAAAAATTGTCAATAGATTTGATATACTGAATAGAAAAGTTATATTGGTTTAATTCGAGTTGCCATCTGATTAGTCGTCCTTAATTATAATTTGTTTTTATATTGTAGCGAATAAATGTGCATAAATATTTGGAATCTGTCTCTATTTTGAATTCAACGGGTAATAGATCAATGTGCCCGTTAACCTCAACTCGAGTTTTGGTTAGCAAAGTGGTATCAGAGATTGAGGTATTCCATCACGTCGATGGTTCAAATCCCAACACCAACTAGGAATGGAACACCGCCGTTGTATGGGCACACTAACGGAGCGTGGTGGACGATTCTTAAGAATTTGGGACCATTAACCTCAACTCGAGTTTTGGTTAGCAAAGCGTGTTGGACGATTTTTACGAATTTGGGACTGTTAACCTCAACTCGAGTTTTGGTTAGCAAAGTGGCATCAGAGCTTGAGGTATTCCATCACGTCGTTGGTTCGAATCCCAGCAATAACTGGGAATGGAACACTGTTGTCGTATAGGCGCACTAGCACAGCATGGTGGACGATTCTTAAGAATTTGTGACCGTTAACCTCAACTCGAGTTTTGGTTAGCAAATTCCTACTTATCATACTACCTGTTATAAAAAATTACAACTTTTAACTTCAAAATTAGATTATCTTCAATTCTATCTTCTCAACAATATGTCTTTTCAATTAGAAATTGAAACATTATTGCAAGATTTTTGTAGTGAAAATCCTTTTGATCCACTTAAAAATCATAATCAACAACTAATTGAAATCAAGCTAAAAGATCCTACACAAGAAGTAAATATTCGAAATAATATACCCTACACTCAACAAGACATAAATGAATTCATTATTGAATGTTCAAATTTATTAGCAAAACACTTAATTTCACCAAGTACTAGTAAAAACTCAGCCCTAGCATTCTATGTAAATAATTCCACTGAACAAAAACGGGGAAAACGTCACATGGTTTACATAATTCCGCTAAATGAAGCCACGATAGGTGATGCATATAAACTTCCTCGAAAAGATTATATTATTAATAAGTTAAAGGGACATACATGGTTTACAACTTTAGATGCAAAATCTGGATATTGGCAATTAAGATTACATGAAAATACTAAAACATTAATAGCTTTTACCTGTCCTCCATATAAACATTATCATGGAATGTATTACCATTTGGATTAAAACAAGCACCAAGCATTTATCAACGCTTTATGGATAATAATTTAAAAGGATTAGAAGAATTTACTTTTGTATATATTGATGATAATATTATCTATTCTAATAAGGATAAAATGGATCATTTGAAAAAAGTTAAAATAGTCCTTCTGCGTTGTAAGGATAAAAGATTATTTTTAAGTTAAAAGAAAGTAAAATTAGCATAACAAAATATCAATTATTTAGGTATTGAATTCCAAAATGGATATTTAAAATTACAACCAAATATTCTAAATAAAAATCATCAATTTCCTGATCAATTAAAACATAGAACACATGTACAACAAATTTTAGGTATTCTAAATTATATTTCAGATCAAGGTTTTAAAAAAAACTTTGCCAAAGAATGAAAAATTTTACAACTTAAATGTAGTACTAAATCTCAATGGAATTGGACTAATGAAGATACTTATATCATCTAAAAATTGAAAAAAATGTGTCATGATTTACCTGTTCTATATAATTATCTTCCTATGGATACATTGCTGGTTCAAATTGATGCCAGTATAGATACATGGGCTGGTTGTCTTTTGGCAAAACCACCCAATCAAAAGAGTTATTTACTTTGCAAGTATACAACTGGGACATTCAATTCCGCCGAGTTGAAATATCCAATTCATGAAAAGGAAACATTGGCCTGTCTCAAAAGTTTGAGAAAATGGCGCATTGATCTATTATTCGTTGAATTCAAAATATAGACAGATTCCAAATATTTATGCGGATTTATTCGCTACAATATAAAAACAAATTATAATCAAGGACGACTAATCAGATGGCAACTCGAATTAAACCAATATAACTTTTCTATTCAGTATATCAAATCTACTGACAATTTTCTTACAGATATTTTAACCAAATAATGGAAACAGTCATTTTAAATCTTGAAGGGGCACTTTCCTAAAAGGAATCAGAACTGATCAATTTGCAATAGCAAATTGGAACAATTACTGAAGACATCAATCAATTACGAACTACCATTAAGCTATTAAAACAAAATACCAAAGAACCACAAGCATCAGCCACTCCAACCATACCTGTTTCATCAGTTAAAATAACCACACCTTCAAAAAATCTTCCAGTATTATCCACAAAACCGTGGATGCTATAGACCCAAAGCTATTATCTTTCCAGAAGCTAATCCTTTAACCATTTATCTGTTTTTTCAAAGTGGACTTATCGATATCATTTATTTAACCAATTTAAATATTTTGTCTAAATTCCCTATTGGATTTATTCAAGCTGTAAAAAATTATAAGGATTGGTTCGCAAAAGACCGCGAAATATTCATCAAAATTTTTAGCAACTACCTCATTTTTAAAGTCCAAGACACTATCAAGGTTGGAGAAATCATCTTATCCCACATCGCTTTTCTCACCATTGGAATCAGCAACGACATTTCTTCAGCAATTGATAAACCACCTCAACATACCTTTGATTGGGACCTTATTAATCAATTCAATCTTCATTGTCTTGAGGGAGTATTTATCTAAGGATGCAGAATTTCGGAAGAATCTACTATCAAAGTCAATTACAAAGGACATAATCAAATCATGATCTCCAATTATAAATGGCAATTACTCCAGATACATTACAAATTGTCCAACAATTTTTGACACCCTTTTCAATAATGGAGGGAATCTTTCAACAATTATCTACTTGATGGAAATATGCCCTCTGTCAGCAACTATAAGGGCATCTCCAACACAAATGCAAATATTGCCCCTCAACAGCAAAGGAGCAAGACGACACTGCCTCTCTTGAAGCAATTATTGAAGAATAAAAGATCGATATAGTCAGCAATAATGTAGGTCCTTGAAAAATGACCAAATGTAAATTATTAGCTTAGCTTAGTTGTAAGGAATCTTTTTCTTTCTGTCAACTTTTACTCTATATCACTTTTTAGTCTTATCTTACTTTAGCTTTACTTTTTCTTTATTGGATTCTCTTTTCTGTCGACCATCTGTTTTGGCCTTTTCTTCTTTTCTTCGCTATATAATATAAGGAGGCTGAGACCTCAAAAATATGAAATAAAAAACACTCTAAGTTTCCTACGACTTCTCTCTTCACATTGCCATGGATAGGCTTCAAACGCAAAAGGAGAACCAGGTATAAACTTAAAGTTTTTATTGTTTCATCACTATGTTTATCTCTTAATTCTAATTATTATATTTCAAATTCATTCTCGTATATTCATTAATACTTAGTTATCATTTTCCAGAAATGGGTTATTTCGAAAACAAATAAGCATTAAAGAATTCGATCAAGGAAACTTATGGTAGAGAAGCTGCATTAGATCAACGTATCATTCGATATCATGCAAACAATAAGCAAGCTCATAGTTCTAGACACTATGAACAAACCAATCATTTAGCTAAAATGATTCACTATAGTACTAAACTCAAAAAGCTTAATAAAGAACTTAGGAAAATGTATATTAAACACATTAAGCATCTGATAGATTAGATTGGATCTTTTATAATCACACAGATCCACACAGATCTATCTTGTAATATTTCCTGTTTGCAATAATAAACTCTCTTTATGCCTTATTTTGAGGATAAAGCTCAACTTACAAATATGATTAAGCAAAGTTGTGAAATGGAAGAAAATCATCCTAAATGGATAAATGATATGAAGAATATTTGGAAATAGCAAAAACTTATAACAATTTCCAATTAGAATTTGAAATAACTCAGATGCTTCTATTCTTTAAACATACTCAACATAATAATAAAAGAAATCGAAAAGAATTTATCAAGGAAATTAATTATTTTATAGATTAATCTCAGAATGAATTCATTATGTTGATTTTCATGTATTTTAAGTTCTATTTTCATTTCATTATTATTTACACAGATCTTTATTAAATTTCTTGAAATTTGTTACTTTGTGTTGGATTATGATCTATTTAGTTTCTTATATACAGTATACCATTTGGGTCTAAACCCAAGACTACAACAATATTTATATATACGATGTTTATTATTTAAAAGATAGATTTCTGACTTGGTTTAGCCAAAACTATCAGGAACATGGTACTGACTACCTGTCCTATTTGTAAACAACTATTAGATCATATAAAATACATAGAATCACTTAGAAACTAATATTATGATGAATTTAAATATTTTGAAAATCGTTATAATTATTTAATATTTGTTATATCTAATAATAGAGCCTTACAACCAATCAAAGATAATCTAGACTTAGCTCAAACACGATATAATTTTTATAATCAAGAATTAAACTTTTTAAATAATACATTAAACAATCATACTCGTTATCATGACTAATCAAAATCATGCACCTACTATTTTAGATATAGATAATCTAGAATTAACAGAATCAATAGGAACATTCCATATAAACACTCTGTTACCTAACGATAAACAAAAACAAATAGCTAAAGCTCAACTAAATTTAAAAGCTAGACAAGATATTCAATCATCACTTTTTAAACAAATTTTAGATTGAAAAAATTTTATTTATTTTTTAGATTTAAGATCCGTTAACCCTAACACGTGTTTTTGTTAGTAAAGTGGTATCAAAGCTAGCTATACATCAAACACATTTGTGGTTCGAGTCCCCATAAAAACTGGGGTTTTGACGGGTCTAACTCTCGAGTAGGGGCATATGGGCGCACTCCACAGCAGAAGCGTGGTGGATGTATAAGCAAATTTGAGATCCGTTAACCCTAACACGTGTTTTCATTAGCAAAGTTTCATAACTTTGCTTAATCATATTTTTAAGTTGAGCTTTATCCTCAAAATAAGGCATAAAGAGAGTTTATTATTGCAAACAGGAAATATTACAAGACAGATCTGTGTGGATCTGTGTGATTATAAAAGATCTAATCTAATTTATCAGACGCTTAATGCATTTAATATACATTTTTCTAAGTTCATTATTAAACTTTTTGAGTTCAGTGCTATAGTGAATCATTTTAGCTAAATGATTGGTTTGTTCATAGTGTCTAGAACTGTGAGCTTGCTTGTTGTATGTATGATATCAGATGATATGTTGATCTAATGCAGCTTCTCTATCATAAGTTTCCTTGATTGAATTCTTTAATGCTTGTTTGTTTTCGAAATAACCCATTTGTGGAAAATGATAACTGAGTATTAATGAATGTACGAGAATGAATTTGAAATATAATAATTAGAATTAAGAGATAAACATAGTGATGAAACAATAAAAACTTTAAGTTTATACTTAGTTCTCCTTTTGCGTTTGAAGCCTATCCACGGCAATGTGCAGAGAGAAGTGGTCAGAAACTTAGAGTGTTTTTTATTTTATATTTCTGAGGTCTCAGCCTCCTTACATTATAAAAAAAGAAGAAGAAAAGGCCAAAACAAATGGCCGACAGAAAAGAGAATCCAATAAAGCAAAAGTAAAGCTAAAGTAAGATAAGACTAAAAAGTGACATAAAGTAAAAGTTGACAGAAAGAAAAAGATTCCTTACAGCTAAGCTAAGCTAATAATTTACATTTGATCATTTTTCAACTACCTACATTATTGCTGACTACATCAATCTTTTATTCTTCAATAATTGCTTCAAGAGAGGTAGTGTCATCTTGCTCCTTTGTTGTTGAGGGGCAATATTTGCATTTGTGTTGGAGATGCCCTTGTAGTTGCTAACAGAGGGCATATTTCCATGAAGTAGATAATTCTTGAAAGATTCCCTCCATTGTTGAAAAGGGTGTCAAAAATTGTTTGATAATTTGTAATGCATCTGGAGTAATTGCCGTTTATAATTGGAGATCATGATTTGATTATGTCCTTTATAATTGACTTTGATAGTAGATTCTTCCAAAATTCTGCATCCCTGGATAAATACTCCTTCAAGACAATGAAGATTGAATTGATTAATAAGGTCCCAATCAAAGGCATGTTGAGGTGATTCATCAATTGCTGGATAAATGTCGTTGCTGATTCCAATGGTGAGAAAACTGATATGGGATAAGACTATTTCTCCATCCTTGATAGTGTCTTGGACTTTAAAAATGGGGTAGCTGCTAAAAATTTTGACGAATATTTCACTGTCTTTTGCGAACCGATCGTTATAATTTTTTACAGCTTGAATAAATCTAGTAGGGAATTTAGAAAAAATATTTAAATTTGTTAAATAAATGGAATCGATAAGTCCACTTTGAAAAACAGATAGGTGGTTAAAGGATCTGCTTCTGGAAAGATAATGGCTTTGGGTCCATAGCGTCCACAGTTTTATGGATAATACTGGAAGATTTTTTGGGCTTCGGTCCATGTGTTTAAAGATTGGAAACAATCGACAAACATTTTTAAAGTGAGTTTATGAGATTCTATTTATAGAGCTTTGGATGGAACAACATTGATGCTGTCTATATTAATGGGTTTTCCTAATGATTTCATCTTGATATCTGGAATGGGTTTTTCAAGAGCTTGTTTATATTATGGTTTTAAAGTAGGGTTCTTAAATTCAGCTAAAGATTTTTTGGCTTTAGCCTTGGATGGAAAACTTTTGTGTAAAACACCTGATCTTCCAGTGATGTGTACAGCGGCCACAGTGATGTGTATAGCGGCCTTATGCCATTCATCATAGAGACCTGCCATAGGTCCATTGTCGATAACATAAGTTTTGGATTTAGCTATGTCTTTTTGTCTTTGGGATCCAGTTGGACTCTGTGGTTGTGTTGGACTTTGTGGTTGGGTTGATGAGACTTAGGTAATTTACTGAGGAGTAATAAGAGGAATTGTATTAATACTGGTAGTAGTTTTTGAAGGTGTGGTTGTTCTAACTGATGTAACAGGTATGGTTGGACAGGCTGATGCTTGTGGTTCTTTGGTATTTTGTTTTAATAGCTGAATGGTAGTTCGTAATTGATTGATTTCTTTAGTAATTATTCCAATTTGCAGTTGCAAATTGATTAGTTCTGATTCCTTTTGGGAAAGTGCCTCTTCAAGATTTAGAATGACTGCTTCCATTCTCTGGTTAAAATATCTATAAGAAAATTGCCAGTAGATTTGATATACTGAATAGAAAAGTTATATTGGTTTAATTCGAGTTGCCATCTGATTAGTCATCCTTGATTATAATTTTTTTATATATTGTAGCGAATAAATTTGCATAAATATTTGGAATCAGTCTGTATTTTGAATTCAATGGGTAATAGATCAATGCGCTATTTTCTCAAAGTTTTGAGATAGGCCAATGTTTTCTTTTCATGAATTGGATATTTCAATTCGGTGGAATTGAATGTCCCATTTGTATACTTGCAAAGTAAATAACTCTTTTGATTGGGTGGTTTTGCCAAAAGACAACCAGCCCATGTACCTATACTGGCATCAATTTGAACCAATAGTGTATCCATAGTAAGATAATTATATAGAACAGGTAAATCCTGGAAAAATGTTTTCAATTTTTGGATGGCATAAGTATCTTCATTAGTCCAATTCCATTGAGATTTAGTACTACATTTAAGGTGTAAAATTTTTCATTCTTTGGAAAAGTTTTTTCTAAAACCTTGATCTGAACTATAATTTAGAATACCTAAAAATTGTCGTACATGTGTTCTATGTTTTAATTGATCAGGGAATTGATGAATTTTATTTAAAATATTTGGTTGTAATTTTAATATCCATTTTGGAATTCAATACCTAAATATTTGATATTTTGATGTGCTAATTTTACTTTCTTTTGACTTGAAATTAATCCTTTATCTTTACAATGCTGAAGGACTATTTTAACTTTTTCCAAATGATCCATTTTATCCTGATTAGAATAGATAATAATATCATCAATATATACAAAAGTAAATTCTTCTAATCCTTCTAAATTATTATCCATAAAGCGTTGATAAATTCTTGGTGCTTGTTTTAATCCAAATGATAATACATTCCATTGATAATGTTTTTGTGGAGGACAAGTAAAAGCTGTTAATAGTTTACTATTTTCATGTAATCTTAATTGCCAATACCCAGATTTTACATCTAAAGTTGTAAACCATGTATGTTCCTTTAACTTATTAATAATATAATCTTTTCGAGGAAGTTTATATGCATCACCTATCGTGGCTTCATTTACCTATTTATAATTAATAACCATGCGACGATTTCCCCGTTTTTGTTCGGCGGAATTATTTACACAGAATGCTGAGGTTGAGTGTTTACTAGTACTTGGTGAAATTAAGTGTTTTGCTAATAAATCAGAACATTCAGTAATGAATTCATTTACACCTTGATAACTGTAGGGTATATTATTTCGAATATTTACTTCTTGTGTAGGATCTTTTAGCTTGATTTCAATTAGTTGTTGGTTATGATTTTTAAGTGGATCAAGAGGATTTTCATTGCAAACATCTTGCAATAATGTTTCAATTTCTAACTGAACAAACATATTGTTGAGAAGATAGAATTGAAGATAATTTAATTTTGAAGTTAAAATTTGTAATTTTTAATAATAGGTAGTGTGATAAATAGGAATTTTGAGAATTATAGATTTTGGATTTATACTTTGAATTCTTGGAGTTTTTAATGTAATGTAATGTAAATATTGACAAAATGGATTATATAATTTTAAGA
>JAOSBO010222340.1:0-14912 GCA_027563915.1 Erythroxylum rotundifolium | reverse complement strand
ACACACACACACACACACACACACACACACACACACACACACACACACACACACACACACACACACACACACACAAGCACGCACACGCACACACACACATACACACCCACACAGAGAGAGAGAGATAGAGAGACACACTCACACACATTTACAGACATATATATAGACATATATGTCTCTGTTTGTGTGTGTGTGTTATGTATAATGCATGTTTAATTTAACTCTTTTATGTATATTTCCTTAATTCACATCTCATGATCATTTAACATCATCACTCAATCATTCATTTATATCTAATATCCTTTACTCACTTTAATCACCTAATCCTTCATCAACTAGATTCATTTAAGGCCTCATTCAAGCCTAAATACATCATAAGAATGTACCTTAACATTAATTGTTTCATACATCACATAAAAGACGACATTTCTATCCATATACTAGCCCATAATCTTGAGGTACCTTGCCATGATTGTGATAGAAGCTAGTGCTACTAGCCATGATCGTGGCATAAGAGCCACGATCATCATCGAACCTCAAATATCTAGGCCATAATTGTGGGGACTATGCCATGATTGTGCCCTATCCTTTTTTTCCCAATTCTCTACAAAATTTACCTACTTAAAAACATCATCTTCCTTTAAAGTTTTCAGAATTTATATGCATTTATACAACTTCATTTCATACAAATCTAACTACCATATTGATTGTATTAAAACTCATAAAATTCTACTCAATTGGTTATTTCTCATTTACTTAATCTCATTCATTCACTAAATCCTAACTCTTTCCATAATTTATCCCTTTCATAATACATCAAACAAATCATTTCTATAGTTTAGGCTTCATAACTTCATCATTTTTACCTCAATTTCATGTCAATACCATTTATAAGACAACTTATAACTTAAGGTTCATCATTCATACAAAAACAAAACATATCATCATCATTCCTTATCATCTTAGTTCTTCTCATTTCAAGAACATTTTACACATGTACTCAACACCATTATCATGACCATTTCACTTTTTAAACTATTATCAAAACATTTCTATCAAATAAGCCCTGAAGAACATGAATACACTTACTTGATTTAAACTCTAAGCTTCTTCAAATCATATATAAACCCTAGCTCTCAATGCATATACGATCATCAACTTTCTAGGGTGGATTAGGTTAGGTTTTCAGCAACAAAATTAAGAAGACAAATATCTTGAAGTAGCTAGTGATGAAAGAGATAGCAAGGATCAACATGAAGGTGAGAAGAGAGCGTCGTAGATGAAGAAAATGTAGAAGAGAAGAATGAAATTGGAGACAAAAGTATTTAGCCAAAGAACAATTGAAAGAAAAAATAAGAAAGTCTTTTATTGTATGTATAATGAGGGTGAGGTGTGTGGTAGGAGGCTTAACACTTGTCACTTGCCACATGTCCTCCTGTTGTGGTTTCCAATGGGTGTTTTAGTAACTAGTCTATGTTTCTCCAATTTCTAATACAATTATCTCCCAATTTTCTATGACACTTATCAAATAATCCTAGTATCGCTTATCAATAATTTCTATTGCCATGAGTCATTTATTACTACTACCATAAATCAATTGTCTTGCCATTTGGCATTTTTCCTAATCCGAAAACACCCAAAATTTTAAAGGTCTCTAAAATTTTGCCAAAAATTCTAAATCAATAATTATACTCACAAAATCAAAAATCAAGACATAAACTTTATATTCACATCATAATCACTTTTAAGTCATTTATACCAGAAAAATATCAATTGAGTGCATGTACAATCTTTATAATGTGTGCAAAAATCAATATTCACATGTGTGTATGGTAATGTTTTGTATGGGCATAAAATGCATTTTCTATTTTCTCGATGCTATTTCTTAATTTATAGTAATCTAAGGTCCTAACCCTTATTATGGGGAAACGGAATATTACAATTCTCCCCCTTTAAGAAACTTTGTCCTCAAAATTCTTACCAGATTGTTCAAATAGATGAGGGTATTGTCTCTTCATGTGCTTCTCTGTTTCCCATGTAGCTCCTCACTTGAATGATTATTCCACAGGACTTTCACTAAAGGAATCACTCAGTTTCTCTACTGTTTCGTCTGATAACCTACTATCTTTACTAGTTCCTCTACAGAACTTAGATTACTAGCAACTTCAACCTCATGAGCTAATAACACATGTGTCGGATTAGACCGTTATCTTCCAAGTATACTCACATGAAACAAATTGCGTATCTGAGTCATCTTAGTAGGTAGTGCTAATTTGTATGCCAATGGTCCAACTTTTTTGATAATCTTATATGGGCCAATGTACCTAGGGCTGAGCTTACCCTTTTTACTGAACCTCAACACTCCTTGCCAGAATGATACTCTCAAAAACACTTTGATTCCTATTTAATACTCTATATCCCTTCAGTGATGATCTACATAACTATTTTGTCTATCTTGAGCTGATTTAATTTTATTCCAAATCAATTTTAACTTATCAATGGTATCTTGTATTTGTTTTGGGCCTTTTACAATCCTCAGGCCCTCTTCATCCTAATACAATGGTGAACGACACTTTCTGCCTTATAATACCTTATACGGTACCATACTGATCCTACTGTAATAATGATTCCTACTTAATACTCCATATCCCTCTGATGATGATCCACATAACTCTTTTGTCTATTTTGAGCTAATTTAATTCTATTCCAAATCAGTTTTACCTTATCAATAATATCTTGGATCAGTTTTGGGCCTTCTATAATCCTTCAACCCTCTTCATCCTAATACAATGGTGAACGACACTTTCTGCCATATAACACCTCATATAGTGCCATATTGAAACTACTATAATAATGATTGCTATAATCAAACTCAATCAGAGCTATATACTGATCTTATGCTCCTTGAAACTCCAATAAATAAGGTCTAAGCATATCCTCAACAGTTTTAGTCTTTCTATTGTTCTATCCAATTGTCTAAGGATGAAATGTTATACTAAAATTTAACTTCATACCCATATCTATTTGTAAGCTTCTCAAAAATCGTGAAGTAAATCTAGGATCCCTGTCCAATACAATGGATACTAGGACTCTATATAATCTCACTACTTCATTCACATGCCTCCGGGCTAAATGATCCAATGTCATATTCTCACTCACAAGTAAGAAATGGGCTGACTTTGTTAATTGATCCATAATAACCCATATAGCGTCATATTGCCTCGAAGTCCTTTATAAACTTATAATAAAGTCCATGGTAATCCGTTCCTATTTCTATTCTGTAACAGTTAATGAATGTAATTTACCGATTGGAGCCTAATGCTCTAATTTAATTTGTTGGTAAGTTAAACACTTGGCAACATATTCCGCTACTTGCTTTTTCATCCCTGGCCACCGTAAATGCTCTTTTAACATGTTATACATCTTGGTAGTACTAGGATGCATAGCATAAGTGGCTGTGTGTGCTTCCTCCAAAATCTCTTTTATCAAATTATCCATATCAAGTTCATATAGTCTCTACTTCAACTATAATGTCCCATCTCTCAATTCAAACTCAGAATTCGAATTCACCTTCAGCTTCTTAATAAGCTTCACAAATTCAGAATCTTTACTCGGGGCTTTTCTAATCCTCTTATGTAAAATAAGTCTTAGTTTTAGTGTGGCTATCAATGCCTCAGTTTGTTCTAGATTCAACTCAACATTCAATGCTCTCAATTAAACTAAGCTTAGATAATTGTATTTGAGCCATACTGTTATTGAATTTTCTATTCAATGCATCAACTACCATATTAGCTTTTTCTGGATGATACTGAATTGTGCAATCATCATCTTTAAGTAATTTTGTCCATCTCCTTTATCTCATATTCAACTCTTTTTGACTTAACAGATACCTCAAACTTATGATCAGTATATATCTAAAAAATCTCTCCATACAAATAATGTCTCCATATTTTTAGAGTAAAAACCATTGCAGCAGGTTCTAGTTCATGCACTGGGTAATTGAACTCATACAACCTTAACTGTCTCGATGCATATGTTATCACTCTGCCATGATGCATTAGAACATAGTCCAATAGTTAACACGGATCCAGATAGAATAGTTAACATGGCACTGTAGATCCAGATAGAATAGTTAACACGGCACTGTAGTCAACTGATGCTTTAGCTCCTTAAAACTCCTTTGACATTAATCACTCCATCTGAAAGGTATATCCTTTCTCAGAAGTTTTGTCAAAGGGACTGAGATCAGTGAGAACCCCTCGACAAATCTTCTGTAGTACCTAGCTAGTCCCGTAAAACTCTAGATCTCTTATACATTTCTTAAAGCTTCCTATTTCATCACTGCTTCTACTTTCTTCGGGTCAACTTATAGACTCTATCCAATTACTATGTGCCCCAAGAACACTACTTGATTAAGCCAGAATTCACACTTACTAAACTTGGCATATAATCGCTTCTCCCTCATAATCTGTAAGACTAACCTTAGATGTTCAACATGCTCCTTTCTGCTCTTTGAACATTCCAAGATGTCATCAATGAACACAATCACACAATGATCTAAATAAGGTTGAAATACCTTATAATTAAAGCCATAAAAGTAGCTGGAGTATTAGTCAACCCAAATGGCATCACAAAAAACTCAAAGTGCCCATATCTAGTTTCAAATGCACTTTTCGGTACATCAACCTCTGCTAACTTCAAATGATAGTACCAAGATCTCAATTATAACTTAGTGAACACTTGTGCTCCCTGTCACTGATCTAGTAGGTCATCAATTATTAGAAACTGGTACTTGATCTTCACTATTACCTGATTCAATTGTCTATAGTTGATACACAGTTTCAGAGTTCCATTTTTCCTCTTCACAAACAAAACTAGGGCTCCATATTGATACAATGGGTCTAATAAAGCTCTTTTCTAACAACTCCTATAAATGAGCTTTAAGTTCCTTCAGTTCCATAGGTGCTATCTTATATGGAAGAATAGATATAAGAGCAACACCTGTAACTAAGTCAATTGTAAACTCTGTATCCCTATCTGCAAGTAAACTAGATAACTCAACAGAAAACAGATCCAAGAATTCCTTAACAACAGGGATATCTTGCACAGTCTGCTTAGTAAGAGTATCAACAATGTAAGCTAAATAAGCTTCACATCCACTTCTGATCAATCTCAATGCACTCATTGACAATATCAATCTAGTTGGCACTGTTTAACTAACACCTAGAAATATCACTCTCAGCTGATTAGGAGATTCAAGTATTACCTCCTTTCATGTTCGCCCTATGAGTAGTGAGCCAATCAATGCCTAGAATAATATCTATCTCCTTTAACTACAATACAATCAGATCAATGTGAAAGATGATAGCAAAGATCAACGTGACGGTGAGAAGAGAGTGTCATAAATGAAGACAATGAAGAAGAGAAGAATGAAAATGAAGATGAGAGTATTTAGGCAAAGAACAATTGAAAAAACAAAATAAGAGAGTCTTTCAATGTATGTATAATGAGAGTGAGGTATGTGATAAGTGGCTTGACACTTATCACTTACCATATGTCCTCCTCTTATGGTTTACAATGGGTTTTTTAGTAACTAGTCTATTTTTCTCCTATTTCTAATCCAATTATCTCTCAATTTTCTATGACACTTGTCAAATAATCTTATTGTCACTTATCAATAATTTCTACAGCCATGTGTCTTTTATTGCTACTACCATAAATCAATTATCTTGCCACTTGACATTTTTCCTAGTCTAAAAATACCTAAAATTTTAGAGATCTCCTAAATTTTCACCAAAAATTCTAAATCAATAATTATAGTCACCAAATCAAAAATTAAGACATAAAACTCGTTATTGTCATCATAATCATTTTAAAATCATTTATACCTAAAAAATGTCAATTGAGTGCATATATAGTCTTTATAATGTGTGCAAAAATCAATATTCACGTATTTATGTGCTAATGTTAAGTATGAGCATGAAATAAATTTTCTATTTTCTCAATGCTATTTCTCAATTTACAGTAATCTAGGGTTCTAACCTTTATTATGGAAAAACAATATATTACAAATAGGTCATAAATAGTATCAAAACATAGCAATCCCTATATAAGATAACTTTGGTGACCTTAAGTCAAAGGATCACTTATATAATCATCACAATGAGAATTCCATAAACATATAAGTAATGTTCCAAATAGATTTCTCATATCGGGTCTATTCAATTAATTTGTTCTTTAACAAGCTCCCACATGTTTGTTTAAATATCTTTATAATTTAGCCTATGAGATCGACTACTTCCTTTATAAGGAAAAACAAAATGATTGCTTATCTTTTTTATTTTATTAATGTCTAATATTAATATAACAGTGACTAGGAACATTTACGAATAATACGTAAATGAAATAAGCATTTCATAAATATAATCTCATTATAATTTCATTTGCAATGTACAATTATTCCATAGACTTTATCATATACATCTAAACATGTATAAGATAAAGATTATCTTTAAATAATTTTTCATGAAACTATAACCAAAAAAATTGTCTACAGGGCATAAACCAATACTAATAATCTCTCTATATAAAACTGACTGGTTTATCAATGAACTGGCTGGTTTTTTTTCTCAAACCGGTCCAACCAGTTTTTCATTGTGCAAAACTATAGACATAGCTAAAGGCTATTTCAAGTTTCATTTCATCGAACCCTCTCTGGCTTCTCTATGCCTCTTCATCATCTTCTCTTTACCATCTTCTAATCTTCTCTTCCCCATCTCTCTCTGCCTTTATAGATGTAGAAATCGAGCTCTTCGCTTCAAATTTCAGATTTCATTTCATCGAACCCTCTCCTCACCTTTTTCACTGTCTTCTCTTCACCTTCTCTCACTACCTCTATAGATGAAGAAATCAAGCTCTTCTCATCTCAAATCAAACTCTTTCCTCGCCTCCACCATCTTCTCTCTTCTCCTATCTCATTTCTAACCCCTTTTGCTTACTTATTTCAATGAATTGCAGAGGCAAGTTATATAGGATGCTGACATTGCAGGGCTTAATATGATATGAATTAAGGAGTCCACAATTGCTACTATTGCATATGGCTTGGACCAAAAAACATTTAGAAAAGGAGAGCAGAATGTTCTTATCTTTGATTTAGGTGCAGGAACTTTTAATGATTCTCTGGTGACGATTGAGGGGATTTTGAAGGTGAAAGTCACACTTGGTGACACTCATCTTGGGGGCGAGGACTTTGATAATAGGGGTTATGAATCATTTTGATGAATGGGTTTTGTCAAGTTTGAGCATATCCTAGTAGTCTAGATTCAATATTACTCAATTCACTAGTGTTCTCAATTTTTTTATAAAAGAAAGAAAGAAAATGAAACAGGCTAATAAATAACTACGAAGAGGGAAATGAAATTTGTAAAGAATTGGAAACTCACGAGTGATCTCGCAGGGGTCAAGATCAGGTGAAGAAGGGCACAATACAATAGGCGATTCGGCAGGGGACTGTTCAGGATCAGTCTCGTTGATTTGGAAACAAGCAATAAAAGTAGAAGAAACCCAATTGGTGAAAGCTCAGATTACTATTACACTAATATAAGTATAATAGGAAAGAAGGCATGTGGCTTTTGTCTTATTCATTACCAGTGACACGATAGACATATGACTACCATCTATGGATTTACATAGCCATGTGGCATAATCTCCACGTTTACCAATATCAAGATTCCCGTGATTTTGACACTGCCGCTCTTGTCTCTGTCTTTCTTTTTATTGCTTTTCCTTCCTTATTATTGAAACAACTCTATAACCAAGCTATATACATTCATAAAGAACCCAGCGAAGCTTAATTGTTAGTATCAAAACAAGACACCATGTGATATGCTTCTGAAAGATGTTAGTCAATGTTTGTCAATGTTTTATTTTAACTATACGTTTTTGTGTACTATGTCGCCATGAAAATTTTGAGCAAATGCATTTAACTACAAAACTACAACCTTAAAATAATGTAGATTTGTATCGAAGTAAATATAATAAATGTTGTTTCACACTAGCTTCTACTAAAATTCGAATATTATGCATCCTTTTTAAAACGTGGTATAAATTTTAACATTACTCTTTGGTATAAGTATATATACTTATGACAAGATGCATTAAATCGTATAAATGTCATGGCGATCAATAATCTGCATTAGGTGGGAAAACAAATGTGAAAAGTTAATGTTTCAAGGTAATCTCAAACATAAAACTAGTGTATATAACAATGAATATTATTAATATGATATACTAAATCATATTACTATCGGTATCATAAAATTTTGTGATATAAGGAGACAATGCTAATCATCTTTTATTTATAGTTTTACTTTACGCGCATCTAAGATCACAATTTTTTTGTATAATCATGTCACATTTTTGTCTATTAAGAAAGCAAGAAGATTGGGTTGAGATTGTGTGTCCCACTGCTATCAAGTTTGCAACTACATTCATTACTTTGAAAAGTATTTATGAACATAAGCAACAACTTCAAAATTTAGTGACAAGTAAACACTTTTCAAGTCATAAATTATCAAAGAGTGAAAAGGGAAAAGAAGTTTTTGCTATTATTCTAGATAATAAATTTTGCGATGCTTACTTAATCATTGCAAAGGTTGTGGTTATTTTTACTTATTCTTAGAATTTTTACTTCTTATTTATTATATACCAATTTTATAGCGATTTACTACAAGTTGAACTTTTACCTTGAACCTTTCCTTTGACCAATTCATTGTTCAATCTAGTTTTTAAAACATTGCATTTAAGAGCTAAAGTAAATTTTATGGAAAAAAGCTTGATATATTTTTTTTGGAGTATATATGGAGTGTTTTGTAGATCAAACTTGTGGCAACTTGGAATTTGGAGGAAGTTTATCATGCTAAATCTGGAAATTCTTGCTTCAGCTTATTGATTGAATCCAAGGATGTTGAAAATTAATTTTAAATTACTTATAAATTAAAAGCCTAAATACATTGGTGTTCAAATTCATTGTTAGGTGTTTAATTATGTTCATGTATTGGTTATAATGTATGGTTTATTTGGGTTGAGTAATAAGTTTATGTACTTTGATTTTAAAAGGTCATCTTTTGTACCTATAAATACCTCTTTATACTTAGTTAAAATCAATCAAGTGAAAATACAATCTCTTTCTCCTAAAACAATCCTCTCTTCTCTGAATCTTCATCTCCTCTCAATAAAGTGGTATCAAATCTTGGCTATTCTTTGGGAAATGGCAAACAATAGTGGAGTATACTCATTTCAGTTTCCTCGCCTTACAAAAGAAAATTATGAAACTTGGAGTCTTTATATGAAAGTCATGCTTGGATCACAATATGTTTGAGAGGTTATAGAGAAAAGTTTTATACAACCTTGAAGTGAATTTGGCTTGTCTTAAAATGAGAAGGATGTTTTGGCAAAGATAAAGAAAAAGGATCAATAAACCCTCACTCTCATCCATTAATGTTTAGATAATTCCATGTTTGAGAAGGTGGTCAATGCAACAACTGTAAAGGAAGCATGAGAGATTTAGTAAAATTCCTTTCAAGAAGGTGAAAAAGTTCGACACTAACTATTACAAGATGATTTTGAATCTTTATGCATGTAAAAATCTGAATCAATCTCAAATTACTGTTCACAAGTGAAGGCCTTTGTGAATCAAATAAAGAGGTATGAAGATAAGGTTGAAGATGTTTGAGTGGTGAAAAAGATTCTTCGTATCCTGACCTTAAAGTTTTATTATTTGGTTTATTTCATTGAGGAGTCCAAAGATCTAGGAATCATTATCACTTGAAATTAGATGGCTCTTTATAAGCCTACGAAGACAAGATCAAGAGGAGGCGATATAAAACTTTGAAACAAGCACTTAAGGTGAAGATTTTGTTAAATGATGATGATGCAGAAAGTAGTCAAAGATGAAGAGGACGGGGATGTGGTCGAGGACACGGTCGAGGTCAAGCTTGAGAAAGAAGAGGTAAAGGAGATTATAACAACATCAATCATGATGATAGGAATAATCACTTATACAAAGGTTGAGAAAAATCAACAAGAAAAGGGAGAGGATGTTACAGTCCTTAATTGGGTGCTGCAATTATCATAAATTTGGGCATTATTCTAAGGATTTTTACTCTACACCTAAATATATTAAGGAGAAAGTCAATATTATTGATGAAAAGTAAAAAGTCGAAGAGCCCACTTTGCTTCTAACAGTCAAACTTGATGTGAGAGCAGATGAAAGTTCATGGTTCTTGGATAATGAAGCAAGTACTTACATATCCTAAGACGGACAGGCCCACGACGATTACAAATTATTATCTAATTTCTTTTTGTTTGAATGTCTATAAAATTATCATTACATTACTGGCGGATACATTGAAAGTAGTGTTGTCAGAGGTGGTCAACGTGGCACAAGGTGCTTTTCTGCCATTGAGAAGCATCAATGACAATATATACTGATTCTTCAAGAGTTGTTGGGGGAGTATCATACTAGGAAACATATTAAGAGCTGTACGTTGAAGCTTTGACTTATTTAAAGATTATGATACCATTAGTTAGGAATATTTGAAAGCTTGTTTAGAAGCCATCAGCTTACCTGACAGATTTTGTCACTGGATTTAACAATGTGTAGAAATTACATCAATGAGTGTGTTAGTGAATGAGATTGCTACGAGACCTTTTTTTAATACTAGAGGGATTAGGAAAGGGGATCCACTTTCCCCTTTACCTATTCACTCTAGTTATGGAGGGATTTTCCAAGACTTATTTCTAAACTTGTGGATAGCAATGGTTTGTTTTAATACCATTTTAAATATAATGATTTGAAAATGTAACACTTGCTTTGCAATGATGATGTTATTCTTCTTTACAAGGTCGAACCCCAAGTTATTATGATGATGATGAACATGGTATACACATTTTCTACTTTGTCAGGGATGAAGATAAATGAGGAGAAGAGTGGCGTGCACGTGTCCTTCGATTTTAGGAATCCTAAATGGATAAGCAATATGGTGAGGTTTGCATTACAGGAAACTCCTTTTCGCTATTTGGGGGTTCCTATTACTTTAGGTAAGCCTAAGTATTCATATTTTATGCCTTTGTCATTAGTTGCTAAAGTCATTACTTCTGTTTTGAATAGTATACGTGTCCACTAGGGAGCCCCTATGGTAATCCTAAAGAGAGTGATCAAGGAAATGGAGAGGTTACTAAAATCGTTCTTATGGTCTGGTAAAACAGAAAATAGTTAAGGGGCCAAAGTGAAATGGAGTGAAATTATTCTTCTAAAGAAGTAGGGGGGATTAAGGTTTATTTTGATTTATCAAATGCAATATTGCTACAGAAGAGGATTTGAAGATTATTTATTGATAAGGAAGCTTTGTGGGTGAAATGGGTGCAAACTTATCATCTTAAATCCCAAAATTTTTGGCAGCTCTAACAAAATCGTGAATATTCATAGATATTTAAGAGCATGTTGAACCTTTGAGAGCATATTTATCCTTGTATGAAGTATAGGGTAAGGGATGGTGAACATATAAGGTTGTGGTATGATAATTTTCAGTCCTCTTTGGTTACATAATGACTTACAAGTGTTAAGGAGTAGGATTTCTAAGAAGGCTAAAGTTACATGGTTCATGCAAGAGAGGGATAGGATCCATAATATTAGGCATTTTCAGATGCTAGAGAACTACTACCTGAGCTGGCTAATGTATAAAGGAAGGATATGTTGATATGGACTTTATATGCTAGTGGGATGTTCAGTAATAAATCGATTCATATCTATTGGTCCCGTGGGTAGAAACTGTATGGAAGCAGGTTTTAAGTCCCAAATTTGCCATCTTCTTATGGTTAGTTATAAAGACCAGATTAAGAACTAAAGACTGATGGTTTACGAGTTACGATCCGCTATGCATCTTATGTAAATAAGTAAATGAGAGTAGAAACCATCTGTTCTTTGAATGTAGATAAAACAAATCTGTGTGGAGCAAAATTTTGAACATCATTCGACTTCTAAAGTTCTCTTTTGGTTGGAATGATTCATTGAACTCTATCATTTGGTATTCTAACTTAGGTCAGATATTTGGATTAATCATCAAGACTTCTTTCCCCATGGTGATCTACTATATCTAAAGAGAAAAAAAAAAGAGAATCTACAAAAATGAGGATCAACACAAGTATGAACTTGCCAAGGCAACTGTTAATTTGATTAGAGAGACTATGATAGCCAAAGGGAAGCTATGGTTAATTTTGATTTTTGATTTGTAATTGCTATACATTTTGTGTGATGTAGTTTTTACTGGTTGTGGGATCCTCGAGGAGGATTGTATATAAGTTTATGCTTTGTTAATATATTTCCTTTTAAATTTCAAATAATTACATATGTGAAGATAAAGACAAATTTGTAGGGCTTAATGAAAAGGTGGAAGGCAATGTTTCTTCCATAGATTTTTCAAACATCTAAATTCATGAGAATGGTACCATTCTAATTTCTTCAAGTGATGAAAGCCATAAACGTATTCTTTATTTCTAATTTCTTCAAGTGGTGGAAGCCACAAATTTATTCTTGATTTCTACTATATTCCTAAATTGAAAATAAATTTTAATTATGGGGTGACTTCTTTAAAAGGGATATGAAATCCATATAAAAGATTGATGTCTTTGGCTTAGGATCAACATGCTCAGTTGATTGCTAAGATGTTTATATTGAAGAACAAAATGTTTATATTGAATATCAAGACAATAAAGCAACATGTTTAAAGGTGGATGTGAGAAATGAAGCATGGTGCTGACATATAAGATTTAGATATTTAAATTTTGACACACTTAAAGCTTTGGGAGATAAATAAATAGTAAGAGGAATGCCTTACATCAACTACCCGCATCATTTTTGTAAAGCATGTCTACTTAGAAAGCATTCATGAAGAAGTTTTCCAAAAGAAGATGTGACAAGAGCACTTGAACCTAGTCATACAGATGTGTGTGCACCAATTAAGCCATTATTATAGGGCAAAAATAGATACTTCTTGCTTTTGATTGATGATTATAGTATAAAGAGTCGAGTTTATTTTTGTAAAACATAAAATAGAAACATTTGGAGCATTTAAGAAGTTCAAGGCACTTATAGAGAAAGAAAGTGGCTATGCAATTAAAGCTTTAACGTTTGATGATAAGTCAAATTATTTATATATGATTTTGGGATGAATTAGAACTAATTTGACTTATCTCTATGTGAATTTTGAGCTTTAATTGGTTAATTCTCACACATTTCAACTTTATTGCTTAATAACAGCAAGTGGATAGATTTTAGGGTAAGAGGTATAACTTTCATTATGGATGTTAGATTAGGGTCATTGAAGTACGCTTTCCAAAAGGAATCTGAGTTCTACAACTTTCGTGAAGATGCCAAGAAGAGAGTTTGCCATCTAAAGGGTCAAAATTGTACATTTCTATAGATGCACAGTGTATATCTGGCTAGCAGACATCATGTCCCTCCAAACGGACATGAGCGGGGAATGGAAGTTGGAAAATTTGAAAAAGTCCGCTCAGTAGACATGAAATCCACCTAACAGACATTCACTAGCCAAATTCACTCCGGAAGACAGAAAATGTTTCATTTAGCGGACATGAAGTCCACCTAACAGACTTTGTAAGCACTATTACGATCCTTGTTTCCCTATTAGGTAAAAAGTAGCTCACCACAAGAAAATCACTGAATAGTGGCGGAATATTTCCGACGGAATCAATTCTGACGCTATTTACTGACGAAATTGTTTCTTCCGTCGGTACATACAGTGAAGTTACCGACATATTGATGTTTCTGTCGGTAATACTAGAGGGAAGGAATTCGCTCAAAATCTTCGACGACATATAGCGATGACAAGACCTTGAGCGTCAGAAAAAAATTCAGGAACAATTCCCGCATTTTAATTGCTTCGGACACATACCGACAGAAACGTAGCCGTCAATATATATACCGACAGAATAGTAATCTTCCAACGGTAATAAATGCGGGAAATGCTTTCACGATTCATTAGCTTCGCCCGTTTACCGATGGTACATAGTCTGTTGGTAAAAGTGTCAAAAAACTCTATTTACCGACGAAACTTGTATTCCGTCGCTAATTGTTAACCAGACATTGTCCTTGAGACAACCCTAGATTACCGACAGAATTAGTGTTCCATCGGTAACGAGTGACAGGAGCTTTGTTGGCAAAACAAGATAACTCTTGATTACCGACAAAATTAGTTTTCCGTCGGTAACTGACGGCAGGCAGTTGAAAAGATAACTCTAGTTTACCGACAGAATGAGCATTCCGTCGGTATTTGAGTTTCAATTGCCTAGTATTACCGCTCTTTTTACCGACAGAATTAACATTCCGTCGGTAAATGTCGGCATGTTCATAAACGACGACGGAACCCTAGACTACCGACGGAATGGAGTGCCTTTACATCGCGATCCGCCGCCCCGCTCCCCCCTGGACATTTCTCTTCTCTACTCCTCGCGATTGCCTAACCCTGCTCTCACATTTTCCAGCCGTTTTTGGACTATTGTCTTGCTCATCGTGCGTTGTTTGAGGTAAACTCTCTAATGAGTGTGTTATTTCTACAAAAAAAGCATGTTTATTGTTGATATTTGCTTGATTATTATTGATGTTTGCAATTTTTGTGTAATTATTGGTTTATTTGTTGTTTATATGTGTTATTGTTGGTAAATAATAGAAAAATGTAATTGATTTATGGTTAGATTGAGATTATACATATTACGTATGAGGTGTTCGATAAAATGTCTTTTATGACATTTGAAATATTTTTTGTAATTGTTGTGTTAATTTGAGAATTTGAATATTAAATTTTGAATTAAATGTTTAATTTGAAGTTTTAATT
>JAOSBO010222332.1:0-14913 GCA_027563915.1 Erythroxylum rotundifolium | reverse complement strand
TTTCACATATAAATAATAACCACAATTAATATGAAAAAAGACAATCATCATAATACAAATATAAAAATAAGAATAATGCAAACTATTTAAAAGTATTACAATAATACAATTTCATCATTTACAATTTCATCATTTTAATACATAATAGTTACATCAAAACATCCAATAAAAAGAACAATAAATATCCTTAGCTATTACAATTTACGAAAAGAATTCATGATGAGGAAACAATCAAGTAGAAGTTAAACCTGAAACAAAAACATTTCCAACAATGTCCATTTCCAATAATTACAAAATAATTTCCATTTCTAACAATTCTCATTTCAAAGAATCAAAAAACATTCATAAAACAATTTCATTTCTAACAATTCCCATTTCTAATAATCACAAAACATCTAGAAAAGAATTTCTATTTCCAACTATTCTTATTTTCAACAATCATAAAACAATTTCCATTTCCAACAATCACAAAACAATTTCTATTTCCAACAATTCTGATTTTCAACAATCACAAAACATTCATAAAACAATTTCTATTTCCAACAACTTCTAACAATTCCCATTTCCAATAATCACAAAAAATTCATAAAACAATTTCTATTTCCAACAATTCTCATTTCCGATAATCACAAGACAATTCTCATTTCCAACAATTTCCATTTTCAACAATCACAAAGCAATTTGCATTTCCAACAATTCTCATTTCCAACAATCACAAAACATTCACAAAATAATTTCCATTTCCAATAATTCTTATTTTCAACAATCACAAAACATTCATAAAATAATTTCCATTTCTAACAATTTTCAACAATTCTCATTTCCAATAATAAAAAAACATTCACAAAGCAATTTCCATTTCCAATACTTCTTATTTTTAGCAATCACAAAACAATTTCCATTTTCGACAATCACAAAACATTCATAAAATAATTTATATTTTCAATAATTCTCATTTCCAATAATCACAAAACATTCATAAAATAATTTACATTTCCAATAATTTCCAACAATTCCCATTTCTAGCAGTCACAAAATAATTTCCATTTCTAACAATTTCCAACAATTATGATTTCCAATAATTACAAAACACTCATAAAACAATTTCCATTTCCAACAATCACAAAACAATTTCCATTTCTAACAATTTCTTATAATTCCCATCTCCAACAATCACAAAATATTTATAAAACTATTTCCATTTCCAACAATATCCAACAATTCTCATTTCCAATAATCACAAAAAGTTCATAAAACAATTTCCATTTCCAACAATTTCCATTAACTCTCATTTCCAACAATCACAAAACAATTTCCATCAATTCTCATTTCCAATAATCACAAAATATTCATAAAACAATTTCCAATTCCAGCAATTTGCAACAATTCCCATTTCCAACAATCTCAAAACAATTTCCATTTCCAACAATTCTCATTTCTAACAATCACAAACCATTCACATCCTTAACTATTACAATTTACGAAAAGAATTCATGACGAGGAAATAATCAAGTAGAAGTTAAGCCTGAAACAAAAACATTTACAATTACATTACATATATAGAACTTAACATAAACTGAAAAACAACAAATATAAGTGAAATTAAAAGAAAACGAAATTTAATCGTTAACAGGAGGATACTAAAATCCTCATTATTGAGAGGAGCTTCATCATCACTATCATTCAAATTTAATGCACCAAATGACATGTCAATGCTTTCCCATCTAAGAATATCTTCCAAGTCATTGAGATATACCAAATTTAGTTCTTCAAAAATCCAATCCACTAAAAGATCAATATTTTCAATGGAAATTGGATCAGTTGAACTACTTGTACTATTAAGTCTCCTAGTAAACAATAAAATTTAATTATTAGAGAATTATAAGAAATTATATTGAAATTAATAATGATAATAGAATACCTTTCTGGAAGCTTTAAATTGTATCAAACAAAAATCAAGTCACTCAACCTTTTATGTTCTAATATATTCTTTTTTTTAGTGGATAAATTCAAATGTGCTCCAGTTTTGTTCACAAACTGTTAGACTCACACATTGTCTTAAATTTCGAATTGCAAACCTTTTCAGTTCTAGAGCATAATTTCTGAATTGATCCCATCAAGAAATTATAAGTTATAAGATAACAAAAGTAGCATTATAAAAAAATAAAGTGATATTAATTTTCAACAAATAAGTAAAATGAAATAACTAATACATGGAGAAAGTTTTCCACTTTGTCGAATAGCAATCGGCATTCCAAAATCTCCATAAGACAACTTATAAAACTTCATTTGTGAGTTTAAGAGATCTTGAATTGCGTCAATGTTAACAATAGTTGTAATACTTAAAAGCATTCCTCTATTAATTTCAGCTTGCTTACTAAGATCCAGTCTAAAATAAATACTACAATTTAAAAATCCCCCAACTACAGACAAAGGAGAAGAAAGTTGTCTTTTCCTTCTCTCATTAATGATTGAAAGATATGGTATGTACAAAGGAAGCCTGTGTTTCAGATTGGCCTTGATTGCTTCCGTTGCTCTCTCCATGACATAAAAAAATATAACTCATTGTGGGCTTTTTTTCACTATCAGCGAAGTGAAGCACCCTCACCAAAGGCCCACAAACCCGGATAACAAATTGACATTGAGACTAAAATTCTCTATCTTCTAGTATAATATTACAAACGTCCACTCCAGCATTAGACCTAGCATACTGAGATGCAATCCACTTATCACCTGTAAATATTTATCTTAACTCTTGCTTCATTCAAACAAAAGATTGAAGTGATAAGAAATTTGTTGCAAATCTAATCACAACAAGATGAAACAAATTTCTACCATTGGTAAATTCTTTTCTCATCAAATTCAAAACCTATGAATGGTTATAAATGAACTTGGTCACCTTTTTAGCTTTTTGCATAGTCTCATTAGTAGCTAGGACCTTCTCTATTCTCCATCATTAGGTTAATGCAATGTGTAACATAAGGAGTCCAAAAAAAAGAAGAATTATGCGTATTCTACAACCTTTTTCCTGCCACTTTATAAGTGGAATCATTGCCAGTAATAAACTGAACAATGTTTTCTGATCCTACTTTATTCACAACTTCATCTAATATCCCAAACAAATTCTCAGTATTTCTAATAAGGATGAAGGCATCAATAAATTTCAAAACCATAGAGCGATTTATAGAATAAACTAAAAAATTAATAATAGGCTCTTCTCTTCTATTTGTCTAACCATCACACATAATTGAACATCCATAAATACCTTAATTCACTTTTCTTTTAGCCATATAACTTCTAATTTCAAAAACAGAACAACTCAAAAGTTTACCTTTTAAGTCATCAATCGAAGGACCTTTGTATTCCGGACCATAAGAGGCTATTGCAACCATTATAGGTTGATAATAATAAGATTGAGAAGCATTAAATGACAAGCTTATATCATACCACCATCTAGCTATTGCCATATCGACATTGTGAGCAGCATCTCTTGATTACATTGCACTACAAATTGAAGGTTGGGCTCCAGCAGTTGTTTGTGGTGCAAAGAAACTAGTCACTTGCCTTCTTCTCTTCCTCACATCAAGTTCAGGTACTTCTTCTTGGGTCTGAGATGGAACACTGCCAGTACCACTACCATTACCACCTTTAACATTTCCACAATCACCATAGAAACTAGAAAAAACTTCAATTACAAATTTCAAAATTCAACCTTTCTCTTATATCTTTCTCATGTTAATATTCTTCAAGCAATGTTTTCATTTGCCATTTCACATCATGAGTTACTTTTCTACAGTGTCCTACATCTCCTTTAACCCCAGCTAAATGCTTCTTCAATTGGGTGATTCCACCACCTTTCAAATGCTTGCTAAAAAATAAGTAAATTCTATGATTCTTCATACTTAAGACTAAAGCAACATGAGCCCAAGCTGGATCATTGTATCTTCTTGAAGTAGTTTGATCAAGAGTAGTTGAAATTCCTTCCATTTATTTGTAACAAAAAAATAAAGTTGCTAGTTTTGTAAGAAATTAATCCTTTAGTAGTTTTATCAACAAAATTAGCAGTGCTAACGCTAAGTCCTTCATAAGGCAATAATATGTAAAGAAGCTCCCAAACCATTACCATATAGTTTTTTTTAACTGATTGTTCTTTTACAATAATCAAGATGAATCAAAAAGATTAGGCATAATAAAATATTCCATCGTAAATTTGGATAAGATTATTAGAATTAAATTGAAATTTAAAAAAATTAGTATACAAAATAAATATTGCAATTTCTAAACTTCGAATTTTCAAACAAAAAAGTGTTAATTAGATGATTAACTTTGAATCTAACTCTAATTATAACCCTAACTTTAATCTCCCATTAACCTTAACTCTTAACTAAAAAATAGTAAAGCAGCTATAAGATAGAATGAAAAATGTGTTCTAAGATACGTCAACATATTAACAACATTCATTTTAGTAAATGACAAAATTATGACACAACACGTGGTCCTAATTCAAGCAATAAAATTACATAATAGAGGAGATAGATACGTAAAAATGATTTTACTACAAAAGGATCCATAATTTTAATTAGTTTTTGAATTATAATTTTGGAAGACTCCATTGATTCATTCCTACAACCTCCTGTTATCAACCCAACTCAATCAATTACCCAAACGTCAAGTAAGTGAATAACCTACTAACAAAGATCAAAACACTGAAGGCATATGAATTTTATAGAGAAAACTAAGACTGATGTCACTGATCTTTGAAATTTTCTTTTATAGACAATAAATGATGGGAACTTTGGAATTTGGTAAATTGGAATTATAGCCAATTTCTTTTTTTATTTTAAATTTTATGTTTTTATTTTCAATTAGTAAACAAAATTTGTTTGTTTCAATTTTCAAACCACAAATGAACCAAAACAAACAAACATATCAACAAACATTTGGCTTTCACAATTTCATTACCAAATACCAACCAAACCAACCACAAGTTTCATATTTTCATTACCAAAACCAAAAACCATCTGAACCAACCAAAAATTTCACATTTCCATTACCAACTTCAAAATCCAATCCAGCTCCAAGTCTCCAACACAAACAATTAACTAGAAACAATCACCAATCCTTCACAATTTCATTCCATTAACCAAAAACAATCACAATTCTCAACAGAAACAATTAATCAGAAACATTCTAATAGAAATTGGAAAAAAAACACCCAAGTAAACAGAAATTCACAATCGGATTCGTTGATGGATTTGGTCGAGATTTGGGTATTATTCCCAGATCTATCAAACTGATGTGTGGTTGGTGTCTAGGTGGTCTTCGGAGACTGGAGTGGTCACGGAGGTGGCGACAGGGGAAGATGACTACTGGAGACCACCGCGAACCGCCGAGAGTGGAGGAGAGGATGATGAGAGCAATAGAGAGATGCTGAGCTGGTGAGAGAGAAAGCAATTTTTGAAAAATGAGAGGCAGAAACTCAGAAGAAAGACAAGAGGCGTTGGGGGGCGAGGTATGATATTAAGGTAATTTTTTTTGCAAATTGGTCCTCAAAAATTGGGGATTTTGGGTACCGACTGGTACTCGGCGAAAACTCCCATTACCGATTGGTACTTGCAACTGGTACCATCAACACCTATATTGTTCTGTTTTCTGATTGGTACAAAATAGTATCTTAAGCACTGATCCATAGCGTAGCTTCCCAATAACTTTGAGAGGAAGAACGTAAGAGTGCTAGCTCATATGTCTTTTCTTCCTATTAATAGAAAAGTCATTTGGGTGATTTTGTAATTTTATTAAAATTAAATTCCTTAATTATAAATAAAGTCATATTCTAATTGTAATTAACCTAATTTTACTAAAATCAATTACCTTATATTTGATCCCTATAGTTTCTCAAACTTTATAATTAAGTCCAACCAAATATCAAGAATGTCAAAGTGGTTTGACTTAACCTGTCCATGTAGGGTTATGATGTATAATTTAACTCTTTCATTATCCAGTGTTCCAACTAGACAGAGTATGGATATAGTGTTTACTCTTTTGTATCCAATCGTGTTCGTTCTTGCTAATTAGTAATTGATTTATAATTGATATTTGAAAATGCCTTTTAAAATAACAATTCACTCTGGACAAAGAATTCCATAAATCACTAGTAATAAAGAACAATAAAACATTCTCTCTAATTACTTGAGAGTGACAAATCCTTTATTGACTTACTTCACTATCTCTATATAGTTGATATTATATCCAAGTACTACCAACTGAATTATCCCTGGATAATTCATAAGAAATATCAAAGCACAATAATTACCACACAAGATAGCTTGATCATTTCAAGTTTAAGGATCATTTATACAACCATCAATATAAGGAAATTCATAGAAAGATAATTAATATGCCATTTAGGATTCTCATAGTCGGGTCAGTTAAGTTACTTATTCTCTAATAATTACCCACACATTAGTTTAAGCATCTCCATACTTTAATTTATGAGATCAATTACTTTCTTCATAAGAAAGAAACATAATATGTGTTAGTTTTACAGTTTCAACAATATCTCGTCTTGATGAACTACAACTAGGAACATTTAGGAATAATACGTAAATGTAAATTGAATATCACAATTATGATCTTATCTCAATTTCAATTACATATTAATTATTCCAGGGATTTTATCTTTAGTATTAAAACATCAAATGTAACTAATACATAAAGATAAAAATGCCTTTATGAATTATTTTGTAACTAATCTACAGCCAATTGATTGGGTGTACGATATAAACTAACATTTACATATGCATGCATATGCAGAAAAGGCTCGAGTTCAAATTGAAATTGATTCTTCTACTTGTGTTTTTACCTAAATGAAAAAAGAAATCAATTTATTCATTGAAACTTTTACTAAAATACAGTTAATGCCTTAATTTTAATTATAATTAAATAAACCCTAAATTTATAATTATAATTAAATATATCTTTAAACCTTAAATATATACGTCATTTTATAAGTTTTATGATGAAAGTTTAGAGTTTATAAATTTTTTAACTTACAAATATATAATTTATCATGCTGACACGTTTATCTAGCTATTCTAGGTAAAGATTAGAAATTTTGGCTTATCATCGGCCCCCGTTATAATTTTTCTAACTAATTACCATTTTCAATCTCTTATTTCACTTTTTTTTGTGTTTTTTCGATTTCTTCTAGTATTCACTAGCTCTTTTCCCCCCTCAATCTATAAGATTTTGTTGGACTCTTTTCTATTTTTTGTACATTTATTTTTGATCTCACTTTCTTTTCATTTGCCACATAGTTTTAAATTTTAGTTACCTAGCTTTTTTTTAACCATTTCAAATATAAAAACAATAACAACCATAAAACAGTCCACCTTGCTCACTTTTATCTTTTTTAATAACAATTTTTTTCGTGCCAAATTTCTTCTCCTAAGAGCAATCATCCACCTAACACATCTACTTAACAAACATCTTTAAAGGCGGTTACTACACATCCTTCTTCCTCGATTTCTTAACCAGTTTTCAATCATTTGAACATCATTGTGTCATATTTGTGTGAGTAAAAAGTGAGATATTTTTTAGTTATAATACTTTATTAGGAATGTTGAAAATTATACTTAAGGGATTATCTAAGTGATATTGAAGTTTCTCTTCACCTTAGAAGAAGATTGTAAGAAAGACTCCTCTTTACAGTGAAAAAATTTACAAAGATTGTTCTTTACCTTAAAAGAATAATTATGGTGGAATTTCAAGAAGAATATTAGGAGTGGATGTAGGTAAGAGTCATTTGTCGAATTAATATAAATCGATTTACACTCTCTCTTTCCTATCCTCTTTAATTTATTATTCAATTGTTTAATTATTTTTGTTAAGCAATTTTCTCATCCTTGTTTGTATTGATTGTTATTAATTAAGTATATTGGTTAGTAAAATTGTTAAATTTTATAAATACCCAATTGACCCCAACTCGGGTGCCATAGGGATTAACATGTAGAATCGCCCACCACCTACTCTAGATGGTTTTGGCCATTGTTATAATCCTACCATCTTGAGAGGATGATATTGCTTGCATAAAAGAAGGGAGATTCTACCCTCTAAGAGATAAAAAAGAGGAAGCTAAAGTGAGAATATCTATGAAAGGAGCAGTATTGGTTGAAGGAAAAAGGGGGAATGACGAACATCAAATGCTAAAGCGAAAGAAGTGAGATAATGCAAAGAGGGAATGTTTTAAGGAGCAAGAATGAATGAAATGAAAACAAGAGTTAACTATAAATAGTTGAAACTAATATAATGGTTACGAAATGGGAAAGAGGAAAGAGGAATTATAGAAAGAAGGGCCAACATCTCTCACTAGTAAAGTAAAAGTTTATCACTAAAAGGAAAATGTAAAGGTCTTAAAAACCTAAAAGACTAGGGTAAAAACTTAGATAAAACTAAACTATTGTAATGAGCCGGAAAACCCAAATTTATTCAAACACATCAATATTGAAATTCAATACTATTATGCTTACAACTATAATTAATTTTTATTACTCAATTGAAGTAAAAAGATATAAATCTAATCATAATGAGTTTGTAGCCCGACTAAATTTTATTATCTTTTTTCTAATTAATTTCATGTTTATATAAAATTGGGTTTTAAAAAGAGTCATTGGGCATTAAAATTTTTTATTAAACCTATTATTAGGAAATGTTGTATGAGCTCTCTCTCACTCCGCCCATACTCTTCACGAGAAACAAAAAGAAAGCATAAACAAGTATAAACATAAATTCAAACAAATTATTTTAATCAAATTTTAGGATGAATGTTTTAGACTAGGTTCATAGGAATCCAAGTTCAAATATTAGCTCCTTTAAATGTGCATCTTAAACCTAATGTCAACATCAAAATCTAATTTGGACCTTAAAATTTAGCAATACTAAATAAGGACTATAATAACATTGTGAAGATCATCCAACTTGAACCTCAAACTAATGAAAACTTAAACTAATGGAACCTTAAACTCCTGTCATTACTAGCATATCACTATAGTTGGAAGTGATAAGATATGCTGCCTGACCAAACCTATTATATTCCCTTTGACTTAATATATCAAAAATCAGGTATTATTACCTAAAAATGAAGAAATACCTCAAAGATCACTTTTTGAACTACATCATCTTAAAAGCATAATAGTCTAAGAGAAGTTTTGTACATTATTGTTATGCATAAAATATGTACGAGGAAGACTTTATTTATAAAGCTATAAGTATATGAATAAAAAATCAAGATATTAATTATAATTAATTGCCCAAATATGTTTCATCAATTTTGCCATTATTATGTAATCAATCATATTTTGGTAACATTATATTGTAGTTAGCAATTAAGCTTTCAAGAAGATGACAATTTTTTGATTATGAGATGATACAAAGATATAAGAGATAATTCCTTACTGTAGATGATTACAAATAAGTGACAATTGTTCTTAATATATTTTTATCGCTCATGAAATATGTCATTATAAGTAATTTGAATGGCACTATGATTATCACAATAAATAATAATGGCTAATAAATGTTCAATTTTCATATAATAACCAAAATAAGTAAAGATGTTTAGAAGTATAATTGGAAATGCTTAAGTATTCAACCTTAACAGTAGAACAACCTACAACTAATTATTTTTGGCTTCTCTATGAGATAAGATAATCACCAAGAAATAAACAAAACTCATATATAGAGTGTCAATTAGTAGGATCTTCAACCTAATTAACCTCATCATACAAGGAGTTACAAGGAAGTGGATGATGAAAGTGAGATACTATAAAATTGGGTACCATAATATAATGAGTGGTTTATGAGCTACCATAAAATTACTAATAATACAAACTGCATAAGTTATATCAAGATGAGTAAATGAAAAGTATAACAAAATCTCCACCATTTTTAATATAAGGTAAAGTTTTGGCATTTATTGGTATGAGACACACATCACTCTCAATAAAGGTGGAAGTAATATTGTCATCACTTATACTTATGCGAGATAAAATATTAGTAGCGCATGCTTGTTAAGAGAGATAGTGGTTAGAATCATTATAAAGGATTTATCGTCTAAGAAAATAGGCTATATATTCAAGTTTTTTCATCGTGAAGTGCTGTCTGAGTTATTTTTTCAATCATATAACACCGCCAAGGTTATTGCTAATAATGACCTTATCATCTATCTATCTGTATAAAGAATAGATAAGGAATTATTACAAAGACTAGAAAGAAAGCCAAGTTTTTAAACATTAATGCTAAATTTAGCAAACCATGTTTAAAGAGCTTGTTTGGCTATAGAGAGCCCTTTTAAAGTGACATAAAGTATTTGTAGGATAATAATAATAATCTGAAAGTGGTTGCATAAATATCAGTTCATAAAAGTCACCTTTGAGAGAGAAACTTTTAGTATCTATTGATCTATAGTCTATTTAAAGTGTATAAAGCCAACTGTAGCAAGTCACTAAAACTATAGTAAATCTAGAGTATTGATCACACAGAAATTATATTGCTACGTTTATTAAACTTACCATAACAATAAAATTAAGAAGACCAGATTTATTAAAGGACAATTGAAATACTAAATTTAAAAAATGACAATTAAACTATTAAAAATAAATTAGTGGGATAAAATTATGGTTTCAAAATTCACTTAGGTAGAATTCTAATTATCATGTCAGATTTATTATTATGGTTAAAATAAAAATGAACCTAATATATTTATGCCCTCTCTTGAGGCATATAGGTATATTCAATTAGGTAACTACCACCTCTCAATGTGTAATTCAACTTAATTAAACTTATTAAGCCTATTTAATCTTTTTATTATCACAATAGTCTGAGATACTTTTATTCTCTAGATCTAAGGTGTTTATTCTCCTAGTGTATGGATCCTAATTCACCTTTCGGTCCTTTATACAATTTCTGAGATTGAACTTATAGTGATGGGGCATAAATCCAAAAATTAAGAAGAATAGAATAAATATAACTGAGAAACAATCAAACCATTCATTAAATAATTAAAGAATAAATCCTATGCTATGTCCATAAACCTAACTAAGATATTTAGCCTCTAAACATAAAAGGGAAAAAAAACCCAAACCAAAGAAAATCATTTTTAACATAAGAGAAAGAATGAAGAAAAAGATTGAAGAAGTTGTCATGGTCTTCTAACTTACTCCCGATCTTCCTTAATGCTAAGAAATACCTAAAACAATGAAAAATCAAGGTGGTCATCCTCAAAAAGTCCCTTATATTAAGCCTAATAAAATATTTATAGTTAAGGTTTCAAATTGAGTCTTAAGTTACTTGAACTTATGATGTTTACGTGCTTTTGAAAATTGTGCATGAGAACTAACGTCCATTTTGTTCTAGAATGTTTATAGTTACAAAATTGAGTCTTAAGTTACTTGAACTTATCATGTTTGTCTGCTTTTGAAAATTATGCACGAGAACTAACATCCATTTTGTTCTAGAATTTTTTTTAAACCCTAAGTCAATATATAATTAATGCCTAACACCAAATTGTAACCAACGATTTTATTTTGTAACTTTCTGCATAAAGGTACGAAAAATATGGCTCTAGTTTCATATACCACTCTGGCTCTAATTTTGTTCAACTTCTCAACCTTTTTCATTTAATGTATAATCAACTTACTGTCTTTTTCATCATTTTTGGCTCTAGTTATGTTTTATCTACTAACCTTTTCAATTATCAACGTCTTGGTGCTTGAATTGACTTCCAACGTATTATATAAAGTAGTTTTCCTTTGAGTTAGCTTTGAATTAACTTTAATCTCTCCTCAATTGGATAACTATATAGAAATTTAAGCTCAAATCTAAAATTTTTCTTCAAAATCATTATCTACAAGACAATAAACTAAACATAAGAAAGCATTATATTAATACAATCCATATAAAACATATCATAAATATGTCACATTATAACTAATTTAACCTCTAATAACATGTAAAATGTAGACTTATCATCCATTTGAAACAATTTTCGTTTCTTAAAGACAACGGTAAGTATAAGGCTACGAACTAAAAAGAGATGGGTTATAGGAGAAAAGGTCTACTCATAATATATACCATATTCTTGAGTAAATCCTTTAATAACAAGTCAAGCTTTATAACATTGGCAAAAGGGTCAAATTGGACCATAAGATTTTAACCAAATTTCAATTTAGACCTTCACATTCTAACATGTACGAAAAAATCCTAACTCTTAAAAATATTCAAAAAGAACCTTGATTTAAAATCTCCGTTAACTATCTGTTAAAGAAAATATAGGCGACATTATTTTCTTTATTTATATGGTTCCTATGTCATCTGTGTATGATAAAGCCTGTAGTTTTCTCCCAACCACCATACCTAAGAGCTCATATCACTAATTTATTTGACTATTCCTCATGAAAGAAAAAATTATAGAGTAAAGGTAGAAGAGGATGGACTTTGTTAGACAAAACAATCTAAAAGATTACAAGTTAGGTTCTTCTGTTTATTCTGTTTACACTCGAGCAGCTATATACAGAAGAATTCCAATCTAAAGTCACGAATAAACTATGCTTATAACTTAGGTATGTTGATCTACATATTAATATATAATAATCAAAACTCCATAGTCAATGAACCATTTCTTATATATTTTACAAGCTTTGGTGATTTGATAGTAAGTTTTAATCATTGTACTTAGCTAATTAATTTTCTGTTGACAGTTAGACAACATGAAAGGACACAAAATGAACAGCCAGATAACATAACCTCCGTTGGTTATGTTTATTCTCATATAAAAGGAGAATTCAAGGAGTGGAAAGATATGTTCATTACAATAAAAGAGAAAAATTCTCTCATTCTTTCTCACATAAAATACACCATCAAGAGATTAGAGTTTGGGACGTGAACTCAACGGTGACTCTAGTAGCCATCATACATTCGGTGTTTGTCATATGTGGACTAGGAAACAGCAAATCGATCTTCCGCTTCTACATTTAGGTTAGTCCTAATTTTCTACATTAGTATCAGAGACAAATTGCATGTTTCTAGTCTCGTTCTCATAAGCATGATTATCACATTCAATTAATCTGTTTAAATTGAAAATTTTCTCTCGCAATATACATGGTTCAGTCGGATCTGGTTGGGGCTGGGCGATACCGCTATGGTCCATGGATTGGTCAGCTGCGGCAAAGGACGTACCTGCAAGACAGCAAAGGCACGCCGGGAATGGATTCCTAGGAGGCCTCTCCGACGCTCAAGTCAGTCTCTTAGTGAGAGTATTTGCCGTAGAGGGATCCAGAATAACAGAGTTTTTCTAGATCATACCTGTTGTGTGAAGAGGTAAAGAGCTTATATAGCAGGTACCTGTAATCATCATCAGGAATGGATGTGGTCGTGTGCACGTTAACTCGTCCATGCACGCTACCTCTCCCATACCGTGCTTCGGCGCGAATTCAGGCACCGCTGACTATCCGAGAGTGGTTCTAGGAATGGGCCTGGGCCTAAAGTGACTGACCCAACCAATACATATGTGTTTTTATGCTCAGTTTGCCTCAGTGGCAATGTCAATAATACAAACCCCAACCAAAATAATATGGGTTGAAGAAAAGACAAAAGAAAGTTTTTTTTTAAAGTTTACCCATCAGACCGGCCTCGAAGGGGTGGCACTTGAATGTCACGTGCCGTCGAAAAAGGCCAGCTTTGCTACGTTCTTTCCATCTCTTCCCTCCCTCACCACCGATCTAAGTGATTCCGGCTTAAAAACCAAAGCACCGCTGTTGAGAAGGCGAGTTGAAAGCAAAGCTAAAGACAATCGGTTCGCCGAAATCGCTCTACACCTTTGTAATGTTGGTTTTGGAAAGGAACTATCCTTTAGAAGAGGTAAAGGGTGGCGGTTCTCATATTTTTTCTTTCGTTGTTTTTGGGCAATTAAAGGACAAGAAAATTTTGGGTGACAAAATTTAGAGAGATCTGCGCCGAGACAGAGATGAAAAAAGGTTTCGTCTAAATGAAAGCGGCGTTTAGGAGAAAAACAACATTTTAAAATAGAGAAAGGGTAGAGTTACAAACAGTGGGCATAAAATTCTTTTGTCTTTTTGTAAATTTGTTGTTTTGCTAAAGTTGCGCCCTCCAAGGTCTTGAACGTCCCGCTCCTTAATATCTTCATTCTTTGAAGTCAAAAAGTCTCTTTTTCATTTCGAACGTATTGGAGAATCATTTGTTTTCTTTTTCTGTTTTCAATTAATTAATTACATGTAAATGGGTTTTACAAATCATGAGTTACGATGGGTTTAGTTTTTTTTTTGCTTGATTACTTTGATATGAAATAATTTTTAAATGATCTGTTCATTTATTTATTTATTTTGTAAATTAGTTTTACATTTCTTTAATTCATAAATGTGTTTTCGTATAATATAATTCAAATATTTCATAAAAGTGTTTTATGGATAATTTTAATTATATTTAATATAATATTATATAAATGAGTTTTGTTTCACATGAATTAAGTTTTTTATTGTAAATTAGTTTTACATATAAAATTTTTTGGCATCTTTGTGATATGTCAAATTAAAATAGTTTAATTAAATTATGGAAATTCCTAATTCATTTATTATATGAGATGATTATGAGCTTAGCGAAATTTTCGATCATACATTGTGAATTGTGGATTTTTTGATGATTTAATTAATGTAAATGTGTCTCACGTCGTTTTTATATATACTTGTAGATGTGGCAACTAAATCCATAATCGATGATTTGTCCACCACTAAAAAATTGAATGGGTCCAATTATGATATGTGGTAAAGGAAGATTCAGTATCTTCTAAATGAACGAGAATTGCTCGAACATTTGACCACAATAATGACTGCGCCTTCTTTA
>JAOSBO010222295.1:0-14917 GCA_027563915.1 Erythroxylum rotundifolium | reverse complement strand
AATTTTATTAATATTAAATTTATTATTTTTATCAATTATATTTATTATTATTATTAGTAATATTAAATTTATTATTGCTATTAAACTTATTATTATTATTATTATTATTATTATATTTAATAATCTTCTACTTATTATTTTTTGAGAAATTTAAAAAATTTCATTGAATAATTTGAAGTACATTAGCGAGTGTTAACTAACATGGACAAAACGACATCATGTTCCACATGGACAAACGACATCGCCGAGAGTTGAACATCTGATAGCTAACAAGGCAAATGAACAATGATGTCGTGTTATAGTAACTGACACTAACCCAATAAAGCATAACTAACTTCCCCTTTTTGCAAATCTGCTAGCTGATACCCGATTAGGGCTGGCAATGGCGATCTGAAGATGATGCACCGTCTGGAGGCTCTCCAATCGACTCGCAATAGCTAGCTTTGTCAGGTATCCTCTATCTTCAGTTGTCTTGCAGGGGATTGTGCTTTCCATGGACACTAATCCCTTGCATCTTCCCAATGGTAAGAAGGCTCAACTCCAGCTTGATCTAACATCGCCATGCTAGATCGGAGAGCACCAATGAGGTTCGTGAATCCATTTTCATACCCTTCGCTACTTCTTCTGTTATCTAACGCTTCAGGTAGATCTGAGAATTAACTTTTGAGTTGTTCTTTGCTAGATCTGTCAATGTTCTTCGGGGAGGAGGCTGGCCCTTAAGGGATTTGTTTCAGGTAAGGCTCTTCTTTCTGGTGATTCAAGTTTTTTGTTATGTCCTTTGCAATCCAAACATTTTCTTGTAACTAGCTCTGATCTCCATAGGGGTCTTCCTGATGTCCCCTAAAATTTACCCAAGCAGGTATGTGTTCTTGTCATTCCTTTATACTATGATGGAATAACTACATTTGTTGAATTGTTGAGATATGTTGAGTTCCTTTGCGTGAATATCTACATATGTTGGTTTGTGGAACTATGTTGAGTTCCTCTGCTTATATGAATTGAGGAGTTTAGGGAAGCATAGGATTTAGTTTATAATCTCCATATATCTATCAACCTACTGCTACAGTATTGGTTAAATTGATTGATGATCAGTTGTTACCGTATACTTGTAGTGGTGAGGTCAATAATAGAGCTTAGAGAGTTTTCTTTATCTTTAAACCTTCTGCTATTCCTTTCCTTCCAGATGCTCTGAGCACATATAGCAGTCGATAGTAACAAGATATCTTTCTCATGTTGTGCCTTCTGCAAGTGTGGGATATCTAGTAGAATATCTGTAAGTCTGTCATAGGAGTGGTCAGATGAACATAGGATTGAGATCTTTTCCCAAACTCCTTTGGAGAAAGAACAATCGAAAAATAAATGATACCTAGATTCATCATCTTGTTTATATAGTAAACAAAGCCAGGAGATGGATAGGAAGTTCAACCTATCCAAGGTACTTAGTCTGTTCAACATAATGAGCTATAACAAAAAGCTCACATTAGGTCTTAGTACCTTGTGCTAAATCAGTTTATCCCGTCCAATAAGAGTAGCAGGCCTTTCTCTTAGTCTTCTTACATCTTTAGTAGTTATCTCTGAAACAAGGATACCCTTCCACAAGTAGATATCACTTTCCCCTTGACTAGTGAATTGAGGCAAGGATAGCATTCTAACCTCAACTGGGAAGAGGGTCCAATTTCCATTCCTGATTATTTCATAGAGCTTAGTATCCTTAGGAAATCGGATTAGTAAAGATCTTTCCAGTTGATTTTATACAAATGGACCATTCCTTGTCCAATTATCAAACCATAGTGAAATTCTTGCTCCTGTTCCAATCTGTCATTGAATATGCTGAAACAATTCCTCCCTCAATCTGAGTAGCTGGTTGAAAAACCAGGTGTAGTTGGTTTTGGGTTGAAGAGCCCACAAACTACCTTCTTTTTAGTATGTAGTAATGGGTCCAAACGAACCACATGGCCTGTTTCTCACTTAATAGTCTCCAAATCCTTTTAGAAGTGAGTATTCTGTTTTTGTTGAGAAGCGATTCCAGGCCTAACCCCCCTTGTTCGCTTGGTAGGCAAACTATCTTCCAATTAATTTTTGCTATTCCTTTATCTCCATTCCATTTACCCCATAAAAACTATTTCATCATTTTTTTCAATCGTTTTGATTAACCTTTTTGAGAGAAAAAGGTAGGAACACCAGTAGGTATTTGTAGACAAGATCACTGATTTCAGAAGTTGAATTTTACCACCATAAGATAATGCTCTATTTGTCCAAGCCCCCAATCTTTTCTGTATCCTTTTGAACAAAGGAAAGCATTTACATAACCTTAGTCTTCTTGAAGAGATAGGAATCCCCAAATAGTGTAGGGGAGGATTTGTTGTGGCCATTCCTATAATTTGGACAAAGAATTGGAGAGATAAGTAGCACTTTCAGAGAGGATAAGAAAGCTTTTGATTGGATTCACACATAGGCCTGACATGTCGTTAAAGAGGCTAAGGGATTTTATCAAGAGAGTGACTGAGTATGCATTAGCCCTGCATAGGAGGATAAGATCATCAGCAAAACATAAGCTAGTTAGTGATATTTTCTTACACTTGGAATGATATTTGAATTTTGGATCTGGTGAGGTGTTATGTTTTAGAACTTGAGTAAGGACCTCCATACAATGTAGAAAAAGGTAAGGGAATAGAGGATCCGCTTGCCTAAGCCCCTTCTTCCCTTTAAACATCTCTTTAGGGCATCAATTAATCAAAACCACATAGGAAGCAGTGGAGATGCATTCTTGAATCCAATGGATGAACTTTGGGGGAAAGTTCATAACTTGCATTGTTTGAATAAGGAAACACTAGTTGGCACTATCAAAAGCTTTCTCTAAATCAATTTTAATAGTATAATTGTGGGGACTTCTCTTTTGATTGTAGCCTTTAAGGAACTCCTGCACTAGAAGGATATTGCTCCCTATGTCTCTGTTGGCCAAAAAGGCTCCTTGGTTCTCACTAATAAGGTATTTTAAGACCTCCTTTACTCTGTTGGCCAAAATTTTGGCAATGATCTTATATAGAAAGTTGGTGCAGGAAATAGGTCGATAATCATTCTAAGAATGAGGGTTGGAATTCTTAGGGCATAAACACAGATAGGTCTTGTTTATTTCCTTCTGTAGGACCCCTTTCAGGAAAAATTCATGGATTACATCCCTAACTGTCCCCCCAAACTATTCCAAGTTTTTTGATAAAAAAAGCCATTCAGTCCATCTGGTCCTAGGGCTTTAGATCCATTCATGCTAAACATAACCTTCTTGATTTCCTACTCCGATATCGGTCTTAATAACCTGGCACTTTCATTATCTGGAATCTTAGAAGTGACAAATTGAGCAAGATTATGATTATGGACTGGTAAAGAATCTTTTGAACGTCGAAGCTTTCGATAAAAAGCCATGGCCTCTTTATTAAGATCATCTTGTCCATAAACTTCCCCACCTTCTTCAGTTTTGACAGAGGAGATTCTGTTAATGTTCCTTCAGGTAATCAAAGAATTAAAGAAGAACTTAGTGCATATATCTCCATCCTTCATCCAATTGACTCTAGCTCTCTGCTTGTATAAGGAGCATTGACTCTAGCTCTCTCCATCCTTCTAAGTAACGCTTTAGTGCTTCCTTTTCTACTGTGGCTAGGTTTTCATCTAAGGGATTTTCATCTAGAGATTTCTGAATAAAGTGGAGATTCTCTCTAGTTTTGTTAACCTCCTTTGAGAGATTCTTGCCTCTCTTATTGCTAAGGATCTTCAACTCCTGCTTGATAACCTTAAGTTTTTGTATACATATGTACTGCTTAGTCCTATAACAACCATACTCTAGCCCCATCAATATGGCTTCTTGAAATCCTACCACACTAGCTAGGAAGTTGTTGAATCTGAATTGGTGGTGCATTTTGAAGGATGTGACTAAGAAAACAATATTTATAGGAGTATGATCAGAAATCCTAGGATCTAGGAAAGGTGTCGTACTTCTTGGGAAGGTAGTGAGCCATTCCACATTTACCAAGGCCTTATCTAGTTTTTTCCTGATGTTCCATATAGAACTTTGCTTATTGGACCATGTAAACATATGTCCTTTCATTTGTAGATCTAAGAGCTCCACCTGCTACATACATTCATACAAATAAGGGGAATAGTTATGTAAGTTGCAGTTACCTTCAGCCTTTGACCTGAAAGTAGTTGTGTTAAAGTTCCCACACACCACCCAAGGTAGGTTCACCGAAGCCTTAAACCTCTTTAAATCATTCCATAATTCAGCTCTTTGGAATCCTATGTTGAAACCATAAACAAAAGTAGCTAAAATCTTAGAGTTTTCCATTTTAAAGTGGATCAGGGTATGTATATGCTACTTTCCAGAGTCCAGGACTTCCAGTTTCAAAAATTCTGCATCAAAAGAATTCTACCATAGACATGACAGTGATGGTTAGTAATAAATTGTCAATTTCCTATACAATCCAATTTATTCAAATTTGCTTCCCTAATTTTTGTTTCCAACATACAAAACACCTTAAGCTTTTCCTGACAAACAAAATCCGTTAAAGCATTGAGCTTGGAGGGATTATTTATTCGTCTAACATTCTATACTATCAAGGTCATAGTCAAGTTGTTTTGCCCTTGGAACTTTTCCTATTGCTCTGAACACTTTTCCTAAACATGACCTGTTCAGATTTTTCCTCTAGATTACTGCCAATCTTCATATCTACCTTTGGAATGCTTAGTTCTTCTTATGGACTAATGGCAGTACCCCCACTTGGATTAGGATCATTTACTTCCATCTCAGTACCCCCATTACTTATTGAGATACTACAGTCTTCAGTTATTTGATGAGTTGGTTGCTCCCTCTACTGAACAGATACAATGTTAGTCTCCAACAGATTTTATTCTAGTGTTGGTGTAAAGCCATTTGAAGGCTGGAGCATCCCATGTCTTTCCTCTATATGTTCAATCTCTTCGAGCTGCTTGTGATCCTCATGCTCTTACTTATTCTTATCTAATCCCATTACTTCCCAATAATCACCTTTTAAGAAGGTTCTACCCATAGGTTTCCATTCCTTGCCCTTAGCTTATAGAGATGGTTTACATTGAAAGGTTACATAAACCTTATCCTCTTTAAGAGAATTTTCATCAGCTAGCCGAAGGATAGGGATACAATCTTTGATTTCCTTTGTAATGTCCATGTTGATACGAAATCGAGCAAAGCCTACTCTTTTCCTTAAAGCTATATTTTCATCCATGCAAATAGGCTTCCCCAGGTAGCTTGCCAACATACTTAACCCTTTAGTGGTCCAATACTCCAAAGGAATATTATGAATGTTCACCCATAGCAGAATACTACTCTTCCTGATTTTCTCGAGCTCCATTCTCGGCTGCCAATTTTGTAGGAATAAGGGGTGCTGTGATATATGCAAAGGCCCTTCTTCTATTACCTTTAGGGCTTTCGATTTGGAAGGAAAGGTAAAGATGATATTATCCTCCTCAAATAACATTACCTCCATGAGCCCTTTACCTTTCCAATTCCTTGTGGTCCATGCGTGAATGATAGGAAATGCAGGCTTTTTTCCCATGAAGAATCCAACTAGTGTCTAGGCTAGGGGCAACCATTAGCTTACCTTCAAATTCAACTAGAGGGCTGAATACCAGTGGGGAATCTGAGTCATCTCCCATAACTTACTTCGAGGTTCTCCTAGTGCCTCCTGCCTTGTTTCTAGCAACAGTAGCTGCAAGCCCCTTGGGATTAGCTAATGTGGCAAGAAAAAGGTAGACGGAGGGTAAGAATGGAGATTAGGCTATGTAGAAGGGGGTGGTGATGGAGATAGATGAGAGGGAGGTGGGAGGAGATGAGTGGCGGTGGAGGTTCAGCTAAGGCATGGCGATGGAGTGACAGATAACATAAATTACAAAACTATGGATGAATAGAACGAGAGATTTAGAGGAAAGGGAAACTTACGGTACGTAGTGCTCATCAGTCGATTATAACATCTTCTACTTATTATTAATTTTATTATTACTAAATTTATTATTTTATCTATTATATTTATTATTCTTATTATTATTAGTAAGATTAAATTTATTATTATTATTTCTTTTTTAGTTAATAATCTTCTACTTATTATTAATTTTTTATTAAATTTATTATTTATCAATTAAATTTATTATTATTATTAGTAATATTAAATCTATTATTATTATTATTACTTTTCTACTTATTATAATTTATATTATAATTAATTTTATATTATTACTATTGTCATTAAATTTTTAATTATTATTATTAATATTATTAGTTTTATTAATCATAATAAATTTATTATTTGTATTATTATTAATAATTATTATTGTTAATTTTCTACTAATCATTAATTTTATTCTTCTTTTATTATAATAATAATAATAATAATAATAATATATTATTATTATTATTATTATTATTATTATTATTGTTATTATTATTATTATTATCATTATTATTTTCTACTTAGTATTAATTTTATTACTATTTTATCAATTATTTTTATTATTATTAGTATTAGTAAGATTAAATATATTATTGTTATTAAATATATTATTATTATTATTACTTTTCAACTTATTATTATTCATATTATAATTAATTTTATTTTTATTACTTTTCTACTTATGAGTCCTTACTTTTGTACTTTCATAACAAAACAATTGTATTATATTAAATATTTCATATTTTTTTCGCAGGACCTATATATTGTGTTCAAGAGCATCGCTCGTCTTTCTTTATTATAGCCTGAAGTTGTCCATTCATCCAGGTTGGTTGTCGAACTAAAGTTTATCATACGTATTACTTTAAAAATATGATTATGATATCTTTGGATTTTGTGTGAATGCAAAGGAGGTCTTGATTTTGTGTTGTTGTTTAGAATATTATAATATTTTCATAATCATTGATGAAATTTTATGTTATTCTTTAATAGTCTAAGTATTTACTATATGTGAAATGACTTTGAAATGTTATGGATAATTCGTTCCATAATAAACTCCTAGCACAATATATAGGCCGAAAACCTGTGACTAATTGTAGGTGATTAATTTGATCGATTAACTGTAGATGATTAATTACTACGATTAATACTTCAACTTCAATGTGATTAATGCAAACATAGTATTAGCACAAGGAAGTAATACGTTTCACAGACAAGATAATTCATTTCATGATAAACCCCTAGGATGGTATATAGGCTGAAAACTTATGATGCAGCTCCTGTGAGACTTATCGGTGAAATATTTCACAAGCCTAGGAGTCACAACAAGAACTTGTTTTCTTGATTCACAGGTGTAAACAATGTCACGTACCATAGTTTTGAAATCAATTGTAGGTGATTAATTCGATCGATTAATTGTAGGTGATTAATAACTACGATTAATACTTCAACTTCAATGTGATTAATGCAAACATAGTATTAGCACAAGGAATTAATACGTTTCATAGACAAGATAATTCATTCCATAATAAACCTCTAGGATGGTATGTAGGCTGGAAACTCATGATGCAGCTCCCTTGAGGCTTATCATTGAAATATACCACGAGCCTAGGAGTCACAGCAAGAACTTGTTTTCTTGATTCACAGGTGTAAACAATGCCACATACCATAGTTTTGAAATTAATTGTAGGTGATTAATTAAATTGGTTAATACTTAAGGGATGTGTAAAGTTTAGATGTTCTGTAAATTTTGGGGTGCTATGAAGGATAATAACAATGGAATCACTGATTTAAATTAACAATTTTGCATAAATGAGCAACGTTGATAGATCATGGATGCATAGACGATTATCACGTGATAGTTTCATTAATCCTAAATTTATTGAGGAAGTTTAAGCTTTTATTCATTACGTATTTTCTCAACCTACATATATGGATGGGCCAAAGATCAGATGTCTATGTAAAAAATGCAAACATATTTGCTTCCTTCCTATTGATGAAGTGAATGGGCATTTGTTGAGAAGAGGGTTTGTCCCCAATTATTTTCAATGGACACAAGATGGGAAACCGTTGGTTTGTAGCACCTCAAAGAGCAATCAAGCACAATCGTTAGTTAGCTTCAATGAGTTTAAAGGGGGGATTGGCTTTAGAAAAAAAATGTAGATGCAAATGAAAATCCTTACTTAAAAATGGTTTATGATGCAAGCGGCTAAACCTTTTAAGAAAATATAGAAAATCTAGAAGAAGAACCCAACCCTCAATCCAAACAGTTTTTTGACTTACTACACTCAACTAACCAAGAACTATGGCCAAATTTTGAGAAAATGACTCAATTGTCTTAAATTGCTTGTATCTTGAACATAAAGTCTGAAGGGCATATTTCTGATCATAGTTTTGATAAAATTTTTGGATGGTATAATGAATCATTGCCTCTTGATCATACAATAGTTGATAGTTTTTACAATATGAAGAAACTTATTAAGAGTCTTGGTTTGCCTGTTGAAAAGATTGATTGTGCAAATTGAAATGTATGTTGTATTGGGGTGATGATATGGAATTATAAGAGTATAAATTTTGTGGTCAATCTAAGTTCAAGCCTAGAAAGCGTTTTATGAAAAGAAAGTTAGTACCCTGGAAGCGGATGCATTATTTCCCGCTAACTCTGAGACTTCAAGGACTATATGCTTTTGATGTTACTGCGTCTCACATGAGATGACATAATGAACACGAACAGGAAGATGGAATAATGAGTCATCCATCAAATGCATTGGCATGGAAACATTTTAATGTCACCTATTATGAGTTTGCAGCTAAAAGTCGAAGTGTTAGGTTAGGATTGTCGACGGATGGATTTCAACCTTTTGGTCAATCCAACCAGTAATATTCATCATGGCCAATCATAATTCCTCCTTATAATTTGCCTCTATGGATGTGTATGAAAGAGGCCTATATGTTCTTGACAATGATTGTGCCAAGGCCTACAATTCCAAAGCATAAAATTAATGTTTTCTTGCAACCATTGATATCTGAATTGCAACATCTTTGGGAATATGGTGTTGAGACATATGATATGTCACTAAAACAAAATTTTGTCTTGAGAGCAGCATTGATGTGGACAATTACTGATTTTCTAGCATATGCCATGTTATCTGGATGGAGCATAGCAGAAAAAATGGCTTGTCCTTATTATGGCAATAATTTTGATGCATTTTATCTTCCAAACAGGGGCAAAATACGTTAGTTTGACAACCACAAAAAATTTCTTACTCCAGATCACCCATTTAGGCGCAATAAACAAATGTTCATTAAGAATAGGATGGTAAAAATACCTTCTCCCCCTAACAAATCTGGTGAAGAGATATTGTAAAAGATTGAGGAATTAGGCTTGCTGAAAGTTACAGAATTTGAAACTGATGAAATTAATATAAGCACTAGTTGAAACATTGGTTGGAGAAAACGAAGTATCTTTGGGATTTGCCATATTGGAAAAGTAATTTGATACATTATAATGTAGATATGATGCATATTGAAAAAACTATTTTTGAAAATTTGTTCAATACCATAATGAACATCGAAGGGAGGACAAAAGACAATCCAAAATCAGGAGCTAATTTGATTCTTTTTTGTAGAAGGAATGAGTTACATAAAGATCTTCTGACCTGTAAATATCCAAAAGTATTTTACACTTTGGACAAATAGCAGAAGGAAATATTGTATGAATGGTTAAAAAGTCTAAAGTTTCCCAATGTTTATGTTTCAAACTTGGCAAGTTGTGTGGACATGCAAAAGTACAAATTATTTAGGATGAAAATTCATGATTGTCATGTGTTTATGCAAAGGCTAATTCCAATTGCATTTTGAGAGTTGCTACCAAATAAGGTTGGGAAGCAATAACAGAATTAAGTTTATTTTTCAAAAGCTTAACATTATTTGAAATTAAGTTGGCTGAAATGGAAAATTTGGAAAGGGAAATTCCAATAATTTTGTGTAAGTTAGAAGGGATATTCCCTCCATGCTTCTTTGACTGTATAAAGCATCTACCTATCCATTTAGCATACGAGGCTAAACTAGCCAGTCCAGTCCAATATCGTTGGATGTGTCCATTTAAGAGGTACGTAATTCAACAAAAATGATTATAATTGAAGTCATATTATCATGTTTTCATAACTAAATTTGTATAACCCTATTCGCTCATATAGGTATTTGCATCACTTCAAGAAAATGTGAAGAACAAAGCTAGAGATGAAGGTCCGATATGTAATGCTTATTTAGTGAAGGAAGCAAGTATATTTTGTTCACATTATTTTGAGCTGCATGTTCACACAAGAGAAATAAAAGTTCCGCATAATGACGATGGGGGAGAAACTAGTGATGCTAATGGTAACTTATCCATTTTCACATATCCTGGATGGTTATATGGACATTCAACAAGAAGAATGTTAAGAGAGGAAGAAATTAAGGCTGCCCATGGTTACATTTTATTGAACTATGAAAAGGTTCAACCTTTCGTGCAGTAAGTATCAAATGATTATTTTTTGTTTTGAAATTTAGTATTATTCATAACTGGAATATATAGTAATGTTTTTAGATTATACGACGAATTGTTACGTGAGCTCATACCTAACAAATCATAAGCTGGTATCAATAAAGAAGTTGAAAGACACTTTCCTTGATGGTTTGAGCACTATGTAAGATTTTACTTACAAATATAATGATTGAATTATAAGATTTAAGTGTTCAAATGAATGAGTATACTGTTTAATATGATATTTTCTTTTTTGTGGTCCTTAGAAAATTCAATAGAGAATAAGTTCATATGTGATCTTGTGAAGGGACCTTTGTGAACTATTAAATCATATCTGTTGTATTTTGTTAATGGATATAAATATCATACATAATATCATGGTCATAGCATGGCAATAATAAATAATGGAGTTTGCATATAGGGAGAATTGATTGATTACTATGGAAAAATTATTAAGATACTTAAAATTGAGTACCTTGCATTGCTAATAAAGCGAACTATGATATTTAAATGTAATGGTTTGATCCAACTCAAAATTTTGGTATAAAAGTGCATAATAGATACCATGTAGTTAAAATCAACAAGCGAAGAGATTTTGACATTTTGAACCTTTCGTGTTGGCAATGTAAGCAATCCAAGTGTATTAAGTCCCTTTTTCTAGCTTACGACAAGATAAGTCAGATTAGTTGGCTGTTTGCAAAGTTAAACCTCAAGGTGCTTTTAAATCATATGGAAAAGGAGAACAGAGAATTGAAAGTGAAGTGTTTCATGAAGAGGCTTATGAAAAAAATGCATCTGTCGTATATAAGGATAATGAACCTTTGAACGATCCATGTAATGAATATGTTGAAATTTATCTGGAGAGGATGAGGACGGCTAGAGATTTGAAGAAGAGCCTAAGTTTGAATTAAATTCTTCAGAATAAGAAGATGATTTTGATTTACAATTAAGTGATGATCGTGATTAACTTGTGTTTGTAATTGAATATTATATAAACAAATCAATTATTTCCTATTCAATATATTGTATAAATTATGGAAATGAAATTGTAATATTTATACAAAATTTAATCAAATATTAATTTTAGGTTGAAATATGGCACCAAAGAGAAGACAGGATATTCTGCAACCAAGATTCAGACCACGATTAGGAGGTACTTACTGTACAAGTGAAGGATCTCATGGTGTAACAGCTAGAGATGAAACACCTCCTCTCCCTCCACCTACTACACTGGCAGATGAGGCTGCACCATCCACCACTCCTACATCATTTACTACCCTTGTATCGACAGAGATATCATGGGTAAATAACGCGGATAAAGGAGAGGGCCGCCAACCTAGAGCTGAGGGACCCGATGGACGAAAATACATCACAATTGTCAATAATGTGCAAGTGAAAATACATAAACCATTATATGTTTATAATTAAGTTATAGGTTTAAATTTTCAAAATGGTATAAATTTATTTGTTTTTATATTAGGTTATTTCCATCTGAACCCTGTTCAAGAAACATGACATCGAATGGAAAAATATCTCTCAGATGGCAAAAGAATTTTACTATCACGAGTTTGTGGTATGAAAAAAATTATTATTTTCTTTTTTAATTAACATTTTTATACATTAATTTGATAAATATTATTAAATCAAAAGTATTTATTGAATATTTTTCCTTTTCTACAAAAAGAATTTTTTGGGATTCTTAATTTGATGGGATTATCTATAGAGTATGGGAGAGATGAGCACGTACACATTATCACTACTTTGTTGCTGTGACACACAGGGTAGGTGTACGACTACCTTACATTTCTGAAGATATATGGAGTCGTTGGTTGTAGTATTAGACATCACCTGAGGCGAAGTCTGTTTTAGAGCATAATTCAGCCAACAGACGTAGAAGACTAGAAGGAGAGACTCTTCCCATATATACCGGAAGATCTATTACCTACCAAGAGTATGTAGAGAGACTCGTAAGTATCTATAATTTACAGTTATATCCTCATTTCTTTTCTTTGCTCTATTTTAATTTAATTTGATGTGTCAAAATTTAGAATCAAAATGTGTGTTTCTTATTGAGAATGATAATGTTATAAATGTCTAGTGTCATATATGGCTATGTTTTTTAGTTTTTTTCTTTTTTCAACAGGGATTAGATATCATAAAAATAGACAAAACTCTGCCGAAATTTTTATAAATTATAATTCACTTATAATTAACATTTTATTCTTATGTAGGAAAAGTTTATGGCCATGAAGCATACACCTCGTCAGCTATTGTTGCACACTCATACTAAGAAGCATGATGGTGTGAAATTCGTCAACAATCATTATAGAGCAGTCAATGTATATGAAATTTATGGTTTAATATTAATAATGCTTAATAATTATCAATTACAAATATAAACATTGCTTTTTGATAGGATCAAATATAAGAAAGCATTAAACAACAATCTCAGCAATCTGAAGATGTTGATGAGACTGAAACTTATCTTTAAGCAGTCAATGGTAGGGACCATTGTGGGAGGATATTCGGCTTAATTTTATGTTATTCGCAATCCTCCACGTCTAGTACAACAGCATATAGTAGACAATCCACCACCAATAAAGTGCACAAGCTTCAAAGCACAGTGCAGACATTGGCGACTCAGTTGCAACAGTCAGTGGATTAGTTTTAACAGTCGATACAGTACATTGCTCAGCTACGTCAGGAGATGGATGATTTGAAGGGTAGGGCTAGCACCTCATCGCACCAACCAAAGCATCCACCATCTCTAGATCAATAGTGTACTTTTAGTCATTTAATTTGTATTACAAATACTTATTATGTATAATGTAATGTTTTTATTATCAATTAAGACATTTTTAACTTTTTATCATCAATCAAATTTCTATTTAAGCTTATTAAATGTATACCATAAATTTATAACTGTTAAAATTGTGCATTAACCATAATTTAAATATACTGATGCTATATATTATATATTTTCAATTAAACTTTTTTCTCCATTTATCGATGGAAACAAATATCCGTTGGTAAAGTCATCTCTACTAATCGATAGACTATTCGCCAATCCATCGGTAATCATAGATGGAATAACGTATTCCGTCACAACTTTTACCGATGGAAAGAAATATCTATCGATAATGTTTTAACATATGTACCGACGGTAAATTTCTTACAGTCGATAAATATTTTGATGGAATACAATGGTCCGTCGCTAAATGTTGCCGATGGTCAATCGCAAAATAAACCATCAGTATATTTACCAACGACATCCCATTTACTGTCAGTACATTTACCAACAGAAATTCTTTTTCCGTCAGTAATTATTACCTACGACGGTTTTTACGATGCCTTTATCCATCGGTAAATTATATTTACATTTTCCGTCAGTAATTTTTGTAGCAAAATGACATTTTTCTTATAGTTCTAGTATATAAGTTGCTTCTCTCTTATCCTTCATGGAAAAATTCTTAGATATCCATATCTTAATAGACTAGAGCAAAGAAATGTCATTTCCAATAAGTAATATGTTACCCCCATAAAGCACTAAGAAAACGATTACACTCCCACTTACCTTTTTATAAACATAAGGTTCATCCACATTTTTAATAAAATCAAAATGAATGTTCCAACTCCACGACGCTTGTTTCAGTCTATAAATGAACCTTTGCAACTTTCATACTTGATCAGGAAACTCTTTGGATTCAAAACCTTCAAGTTATGTCATATACACGTCCTCTTGCAAATTCCCATTGAGGACTATTGTTTTGACATCCATTTGTCAAATTTCATAATCATGTTATGCAGCTATAGCCAATAAAATCCTTATGAACTTAAACATTGCTAATAGTGAAAAAGTTTCATCAAAATCAACTCCTTATTTTTGTCTGTAACCTTTTGCCACCTGCCTTGCTTTATATGTATGTACATTTCCATCCATGTCAGTTTTTCTCTTAAAAATCCACTTGCAGCTAATAGGTATTATACCATCAAGTGCATCCACCAAAATCCATACTTGGTTAGTGTACATGGATTCCATTTCGAATTTCATGGCTTCTTGCCATTTTAAAGAATCGATGTCTAACAATGCTTCCTTAAAATCAATAAGTTTGTTATTTACAATTGAAACATTATCATTTCCTTTTGCAACATGTAGATCTCATCTAACAGGAGGATGACATCTTCTAGAGCCTCGTGAACTATGTGCTTCTTGGACCATTGGTTATACATCTAATGTATCAACTTGTGGTTCTTGTTCCACTTAAATGTGTGTTTGTGGTTCTATAACTTCTCTAAGTTCCATATCACTCCCACTACTTTTTTTGAGAATAAATTCTCTTTCTAAGAATGTAGCATGTCTTGAGACAAACACCTTTTGCTCAAGAGGATGATAAAATTGATATCCAAAACTTTCTTTTGGATA